>SJYE01029932.1:0-127193 GCA_006408755.1 Eudorcas thomsonii
CCTCTCCTGAGGCCACAGGGGCAGGTCGATGGGGTGTCCGTCGTAACTCGAGTGGATCCCGCCCCATCTCCAGAAAAACAAGAATCTTCTCCCCTGCAGGAATGGTGAAGCCCTTGTCCGATGCGGCATCGTGAGGGAAATCACCCCATACCTCTTGGACCTTGATGGGCTCCTTCACACTCTTGCTGTGACCCAAGAAGTTCTCGCCCCACCTGTCCCCATTCGAGAGGAATCCCGAGGGTACCACCGTGACTCAAGAGGAGCCCTGTTTGCTCCTGCTCAGCTACAGATGAGGGTCCATTTCCCTGTGCCCTCGGGAACGTTTTCCCGTCTCTTGCCTCAAATCCCAAGAGGAGGCGCTCCCACAAGGAAGTCTGGAGGAGCATCGGGGGTCGGGCCACCATTCCCCAAGACCCCCAAATGCCTCGTCCACTCCAGATGAACCTGACTGCCCTGTACCGCTTCGTCTGTCACCCTGAGGCTCGACGCCCAAGACACTGGCACATGTGACAGCACTGGGGTACCTTGAGGGAAAGCCACAGATCCCTGTGTCCACTCGAAAGGGAGCCTGACACTGCTACTGCATCTGGGAAGGCAAGTGGCCGTGCACGTTTCAAGGTTAGACGAGGCCTTCCTTTCCTGTGGGGTTTACAGAGAAACCCCAAGCCCTATGGCAACACAGGCGAGGAAAGCTCAGGATCCGGTCTCAGCACCAGACGAGGTCTGAGGACCCGGCGAAGATGAGGAGGAATCCCCAGAGTCGCATGGCAACTGGCAAAGAGACTGGCCTCTCCTGAGGCCACAGTGGTGGTTCCCTGGGGTCACCGTTGTAAACTGAGGGAACCCCACCGCAACTAGAAAAAAGCAGAAGCTTCTTCCCGGCAGGTGGGGTGAGGCCCTTGTCCACTGCAGCGTCTCGGGGGAAATCACCCCTTCCCTCTTGAATCTCGAAAGTTTCCTTCACACCATTGCTGTGACCCACGAAGTTCTCTGCCCCACCCGTCCCCACTCAAGAGGAACCCCGAGTGTTCAAAGGCAACTCAAGAAGAGACCCTTTTGCCCCTGCTCAGCTCCATTATGAGGGTCCCTTTCCCTGCTCTGTCCGGAAAGTGTTCCCGGAGCTCCCCTCACATGCCAGGAGGCGCTCACACCAGGAGAGTTGGTAGCAGCATCAGGGGTTGGGACACCATTCTCCGAGACCCCCAAATGCATCATCCTCTCCAGATGAACCTGACTGTTCTGCACTGCCTCGACTGTCACCCCGAGGCTCGACGCCCAACACACTGGCACGTGTGACAGCCCTGGGCTACCTCGAGGGTAAGCCACAGATCCCTGTGTCACCTCGAAAGGGAGCCTGACACTGCTGCTGCAGCTGGGGAGGCAAGTGGCTGTGCACGTTTCAAGGCGAGACGAGACCTTCTTTAGCTGTGGGGGCTCCAGAGGAACCCCAAGCCCTATGGCAACACAGGCGAGGAAAGCTCAGAATCTGGTCTCAGCACCAGACGAGGACTGAGGACCCGGCGAAGACAGGGAGGAATCCCCAGAGGCGAATGGCAACTGGCACAGAGACTGGCCTCTCCTGAGGCCACAGGGGCGGGTCCCTGTGGTCCCCGTCGTAACTTGAGAGGACCACACCGCAACTTGAGAAAAAATGGAAACTTCTCTCCTGCAGGCTAGGTGAGGCTCTTGTCCACTGTGGCGTCTTGGTAGAAATCATGCCTTCCCTATTGGTCCTCGAAAGGGTCCTTCAAACCTTTGCTGTGACCCAAGAAGTTCCTCGCCCCACCCGTCCCCACTAGAGAGGACCCCGAGGGTCCCGTCATGACTGAAGAGGAGCCCCCTTTGCCCATGCTCCACTCCAGAGAAGGGTCCCTTTAATTACTCCATCAGGAAAGGGTTCCTGGTGTTCCCCTTGCATCCCAAGTGGAGGGGCTCGCACCAGGAGAGTCGGGAGGAGCATCAGGAGTCGGGCCACCATTCCCCAAGATCCCCAAATGTCTCCTCCACTCCAGATGAACCTGACTGCCCTACACAGCCTCGACTGTCACCCTAAGACTCGAGTTCTGACACACTGGCATGTGTAACAGCCCTGGGGTACTTCAAGAGCAAGCCATATATCCCTGTGTCCTCAGGGGAGCACAGCCCTGGGGTACTTTGAGAGCAAGCCATATATCCCTGTGTCCTCAGGGGAGCACTGGGAACCCTTTCCCTACGAAGTAGGGAAATGGACCCACATCTGGCGCTAGGTATGGGTAAACGGGGCTCCTCTTGAGTCCCGGCGGGTCTCTCGGGGTTTAACTCAAGTGGCTACGGGTGGGGCAGGGTTCCTGTGGGTGGGGTTCTGTGGCTTGCCCTCAAGGTACTCCAGGGCTGTCACATGTGGCAGTGTGTTGGGCATCGTGCATCGGGGTGACATTCCAGGCAGTGCAGTGCAGTCAGGTTCATGTGGAGTGGACGAGGCATTTGGGGGTCTTGGTAAATGGTGGCCAGTCCTGATTCACCTGCCGACTCTCCTGGTGTGATCTGCTTCTCTTGGGATGCGAGCGGAGTGCCAGAAACCCTTTCCCTACAAAGAATTGAAAGAGACCCTCAACTGGAGCTGAGCAGGGACAAACGGGGCTGCTCTTGAGCCATGGCGGGACCCTCAGAGTTCCTGTCGAGTGGGGAGGGGTGGGGCAGGGAACTTCTTGGGTCACAGCAATGGTGTGAAGGAACTGTTCGAGGTTCAAGAGGGAAGGGGTGAATTCCCCTGAGACGACGCAGCGGACAAGGGCCTAAATCCACCTGCAGGGGAGAAGCTTCTGCTTTTTTCTAATTATGGTGGGTTTCTCTCGAGTTATGACGGGGAACCCAGGGACCCGCCCCTGTGTGTTCAGGAGAGGCCAGTCTCCGTGCCAGTTGCCAGGCGCCTCTGGGGATTCCTCCCCAGTCATCGCCGTGTCCTCAGTCCTCGTCTGGTGCTGAGGCCGGAGCCTGAGCTTTTCTCGCCCATGCTGACATAGGCCTTGAGCTCCATATGGAGCCCCCACAGGGGAGTCAGACCTCGTCTCGCCTGGAGTCATGCATGGCCGCTTTCCTCCCCAGCTGCAGCAGCAGTGTCCTGCTCCCAGACGAGCGGACATATGGAACTGTGGCTTGCCCCTGAGAAATCCCAGGGCTATCACATGTTCCATTGTGTTGGGAGTCGTGCCTAGGGGTGACAGTCGACGCAGTGCAGGGCAGTCAGGTTCATCTGGAGTAGACGAAGCATTTGGGGATCTTGGGGAATGGTGGCCCGATCCCTGATGCTCCTGCAGACCCTCCTGGTGGGAGCGCCTTCTCTTGGGATGCGAGGGGAACGCCAGAAACCTTTTCCCGACAGAGCAGGGAAAGGGACCCTCATTTGGAGCTCTGCAGGGAAAACAGGGCTACTTTTGAGTCATGGTGGAACCTCAAGTTTCATCTCAAGTGGGGACGGGCGGGGCGGGGAACTTCTTGGGTCACAGCAGGGGTGTGAAGGAGCCTTTAGAGGTTCAATAGGGAAGCGGTGATTCCCCCCGAAACGCTGTAGCGGACAAGGGCATCATCCCGCCTGCAGGGGAGAAGCTTCTGGTTTTTCTTGAGTTGTGGCAGAGTCCTCTCGGGTTACAACGGAGATTCCAGGGACCCTCCTTTGTGGCGTCAGGATAGGCCAGTCTCCTTGCCAGTTGCCAGGCACCTAGGGGATTCCTCAACAGTCTTGGAAGGGTCCTCAGTCCTTGTCTGGTGCTTAGGCTGGAGTCTGAGCTTTACTCGCCTGTGCTGACATATGTCTTGTGGTTCCCCTGGAGCCACGACAGGGGAGTCAGGCCTTTTCTCGAATGGAGATGTGCACGGCCGCTTGACTCCCCAGTTGAAGCAGCAGTGTCAGGCTCACTGTTGAGCTGACACAGGGATATGTGTGTTGCCCTCGATGTACCCCAGGGATGTCACACGTGCCAGTGTCTCGGGCGTCGAGTCTCGGGGTGACACTCAAGGCAGTGCAGGGCAGTCAGGTTCATCTGGAGTGGACAGGCATTTGCGTGTCTAGGGAATTCTAGCCAGACCCCTGATGCTCCTCCCGACTCTTCAGGTGTAAGCGCCTCCTCTTGGGATGTGAGGGGAGAGCAGGGATCCCTTTCCTGATGGAGTTGATAAAGAAACCCTCATTTTGAGCTGAGCAGGGGCAAACGGGACCCCTCTTGACTCATAGTAGGACCCTCGAGGTTTCTCTCGAGTTTGGACGCATGAGGCGGGGAATGTCTTGGGTCACAGCAAGGGTGTGAAGTTGCCTATCAAGGTCCAAGAGAGAAGGGGTGATTTACCCTGAGACGCCTTAGCAGACAAGGGCCTCACCCCACCTGCAGGGGAGTAGCTTCTGGATTTTCTCGAGTTCCAGCTGGGTCCTTACGAGTTACAACAGGGACCACAGGAACCCGCCTCTGTGGCCTCAGGAGAGGCCAGTCTCCATGCCAGTTGCCAGGCACCTCTGGGAATTCCTCCCCAGTCGTCGCAGGGTCCTCAGTCCTCATCTGGTGCTGAGGACGGAGCCTAAGCTTTCCTCACCCGTGCTGACACAGGTCTTGGGTTTCCCATCGAGCCCCACAGGGGAGTCAGGCCTTGTCTCGCCTGGAGGCGTGGACTGCTGCTTGCCTCCCCAGCTGCAGTAGCAGGCTCCCCGTCAAGCGGACACAGGGATATGTGGGTTGCCCTCGAGGTACCCCAGGGCTGTCACCCGTGCCAGTGAGTAGGGCGTCAGGACTCGGGGTGACAGTAGAGGCAGTGCAGGGCAGTCAGGTTCATCTGGAATGGACAAAGCATTTTGGGATCTTGGGTAATGGTGGCCCTACCACTGATGCTCCTCCCGACTTTCCTGGTGGGAGCGCCTCATCCTGGGATGTGAGAGGATCGCCGGGAAACCTTTCCAGACGTAGCAGGGAGAGGGACCATCATCTGGAGCTGAGCAGGGGCAAACGGAGCTTCTCTTGAGTCGTGGCCAGACACTCGGGGTTCCTCTCGTGTGGGGACCGGTGGGGCGGGGAACTTCTTGGGTCACAGCTAGTGGGTGAAGGACCCTTTTGAGCTTTAAGAGGGAATGGGTGATTTCCCCCGAGAAGCCGCAGCAGATAAGGGCCTCACGCCGTCTACAGGGGAGAAGCTTTGGTTTTTCTCTAGTTGTGGCGGGTCCTCTCTAGTTAGACGAGGACCCCAGGGCCCCGGCCCTGTGGCCTCAGGAAAGGCCGGTCTCCGTGACAGTTGCCAGGCGCCTCTGGGGAATAATCCCCAGTTGTCACTGGTTCCTCAGTCCTCATCTGGTGCTGAGGCCTGAGCCTGAGCTTTCCTCGCTCGTGCTGACATAGGTCTTGGGGTTCCCCTGGATCCCTCACAGGGGAGTTAGGCCTCGTCTCGCCTGAAGACGTGCACGGCCGCTTGCCTCCTCAGCTGCAGCAGCAGTGTCATGCTCGCCGTCGAGTAGACACAGGGATATATGGCTTGTCCTCGATGTACCTCAGGGCTGTCACACGTGCCAGTGTGTCGGGCATCGAGCCTCAGGGTGACAGTCGGTGCAGTGCAGGCCAGGCAGGTTCATCTGGAGTGGATGAGGCCTTTGGGTGTCTTGGGGAATGGTGGCAAGATCCCTGATGCTCCTCCTGACTCTCCTAGTGTGAGCACCTCTTTTTAGGATGCTAGGGGAGTGCCGGGAAACCTTTCCAGACGTAGCAGGGAAAGGGACCCTCATCTGTAGCTGAGCAGGGGAAACGGGGCTGCTCATGAGCCACGGCGGTACCCTCGGGATTCCTCTCGAGTGGGGAGGGGTGGGGCAGGGTACTTCTTGGGTCACAGCAAGGGGGTGAAGGAGCCTTTCGAGGTCCAAGAGGGAAGGGGTGATTTCCCCTGAGATGCCCCAGAGGAAAGGGCCTCACTCCACCTGCAGGGGAGAAGCTTCTGGTTTTTCTCGAGTTTCGGCGGGGTTTTCTTGTGTTACAACTGGGACCCCAGGGACCCGCCCCTGTGGCCTCAGGAGAGGTCACTCTCCGTGCCAGTTGCCAGGCGCCTCTGGGGATTACTGCCGAGTGGTCAATGGGTCCTCATTTTTCATCTGGTGCTGAGGCCGGAGTCTGAGCTTTCCTCGCCTGTGTTGACATAGGGCTTGGGGTTACTCTGGTGCCCCCACAGGGGAGGCAGGCATCATCTGGCCTGGAGACGTGACCGGCCACTTGCCTCCCCAGCTTCAGGAACAGTGCCATGTTCCCCGTCGAGTGGACACAGGGATCTTGCCCTCAAGGTACCCCAAGGCTGTCACACGTGCCAGTTTGTAGAGCGTTGAGCCTCGGGGTGACAGTCGAGGCAGTGCAGGGCAGTCAGGTTCATCTGGAGTGGACGAGGCATTTGGGGGTCTGGGGGAGTGGTGGCCCAAACCGCGATGCTCCTCCCGACTCTCCTGGTTCGAGCGCATCCTCCTAGGATGCGAGAGGAGCTCCAGGAAACCTTTCCGGATGGAGCAGGGAAACAGACCCTCTTTTGGAGCTGAGCAGGGGCAAACAGGGCAGTTCTTGGGTTGCAGTGGGACACTCAGGGTTCCTCTCGAGTGGGGTGGGGTGGGGCGGGGAACTTCTTGGGTCACAGTAATGGTGTGAAGGAACCGTTCGAGGTTCAAGAGGGAATGGGTGATTTCCCCTGAGACGACGCAACTGATAAGGGCCTCACCCCGCCTACAGGGGAGAAGCTTCTGCTTTTTTCTAAATGCGGTGGGTTTCTCTCGAGTTACGACGGTGACCCCAGCGACCCGCCCCTTTGTGTTCAGGAGAGGCCAGTCTCCGTGCCAGTTGCCAATCACCACTGGGGATTCCTCCGCAGTCGTCGCCAGGTCCTCAGTCCTAGTCTGGTGCTGAGGCCAGAGCCTGAGCTTTTCTCACCCGTGCTGACATAGGCCTTGAGGTTCATATGGAGTCCCCACAGGCGAGTCAGACCTCGTCTCGCTGGAGTCATGCATGGCTGCTTTCCTCCCCAGCTGCAGCAGCAGTGTCCAGCTCTCAGTCTAGCGGACATAAGGATCTGTGGCTTGCCCTTCAGAAATCCCAGGGCTATCACATGTTCCATTGTGTTGGGAGTCGTGCTTCGGGGTGACAGTCGACGCAGTGCAGGGCAGTCAGGTTCATCTGGAGTGGACGAAGCATTTGGGGGTCATAGGGAATAGTGGCCGGATCCTTGATGCTCCTCCGGACTCTCCTGGTGTGAGCGCCTCCTCTTGGGATGTGAGGGGAATGCTGGAAACCCTTTCCGGACGGAACAGGGAAAGGGACCCTCATTTGGAGCTCTGTGGGGAAAACGGTGCTCCTCTTGAGTCATGGCGGGACCCTTGGGTTTCATCTCAAGTGGTGACGGGTGGGGCGAGGAACTTCTTGGGTCACAGCAGTGGTGTGAAGGAGCCTTTAGTGGTCCAATAGGGAAGCGGTGATTCCCCCCAAAACACCATAGTGGACAAGAGCATCATCCTGCCTGCAGGGGAGAATCTTCTGGTTTTTCTCGAGTTGCAGTGGGGTCCTCTCGAGTTAAGACCGAGATTCCAAGGACCCACTCCTGTGGCGTCAGGAAAGGCCAGTCTCCTTGCCAGTTGCCAGGCACCTTGGGGATTCCTCAACAGTCTTGGAAGGGTCCTCAGTCCTTGTCTGATGCTTATGCTGTAGCCTGAGCTTTACTCGCCTGTGCTGACATATGTCTTGGGGTTCCCCTGGAGCCCCAACAGGGGAGTCAGGCCTCATCTCAAATGGACACGTGCAAAGCTCTTGCCTCCTCAGTTGAAGCAGCATTGTCAAGGTCACTGTCGAGCCGACACAGGGATATGTGTGTTGCCCTCGAGGTACCCCAGGGCTGTCACATGTGCCAGTGTGTCAGGCATCGAGCCTCGGGGTGAGAGTAGAGGCAGTGCAGGGCAGTCAGCTTCATGTAGAGTGGACGAGGCATTTGGGAGTCTTGGGGAATTGTGGCCCGACCCCTGAAGCTCCTCCCGACTCTCTTGTTCTGAGCACCTCCTCTTGGGATGTGAGAGAAGTGCCGGGAACCCTTTCCCTAAGGATCAGGGAAAGGACACTCATCTGGAACTTAGCAAGGGCAAACGGGGCTCCTCTTGACTTGTGGTGGGAACCTCGGGGTTTCTCTCGAGTTTGGACGCATGAGGCGGGGAATGTCTTGGGTCACAGCAAGGGTGTGAAGGTGCCTATTGAGGTCCAAGAGAGAAGGGGTGATTTACCCTGAGACGCCGTGGCAGACAAGGGCCTCACCCCACCTGCAGGGAGTAGCTTCTGGATTTTCTCAAGTTGTGGCAGGGTCCTCTCAAGTTATGATTAGGACCCCAGGAACCCGTCCCTGTTGCCTCAGGAGAGGCCAGTCTCCATGCCAGTTGCCAGGCACCTCTGGGGATTCCTCCCCAGTCGTTGCAGGGTCCTCAGTCCTCGTCTGGTGCTGAGGCCAGGGCCTGAGCTTTCCTCAGCCTTGCTGAGATAGGTCATGGGGTTCCCCTGGAGCCCCCTACAGGGGAGTCAGGCCTCGTCTCGCCTGGAGTCGTGCACCGCCGCTTGCCTCCTCAGCTGCAGCAGCAGTGTCAGGTTCCCCATCGAGCAGACACAGGGATCTGTGGATTGCACTCGAGGTACACCAGGGCTGTCACACGTGCCAGTTGTCAGGCTTCGAGACTCAGGGTGACAGTAGAGGCACTGCAGGGAAGTCAGGTTCATCTGGAGTGGACGAGGAATTTGGGGGTCTTGGGGAATGGAGGCCCGTCCCCTGATGCTCCTCCCGACTCTCCTAGAGGGAGTGCCTCCTCTTGAAATTCGAGGGGAGCACCGAGAACCCTTTACCGACGAAGCAGGGAAAAGGACACTCATCTGGAGCTGAGCAGCTGATAACCGAGCACCTTTGGATTTGCATTGGGACTCTCGGGTTTCTTCTCGTGTTGAGTCGGGTGGGGGGGGGGACTTCTTGGGTCACAGCAAAAGTGTGCAGGAGCCTCTCAAGGTCCAACAGGGAAGGGGTGATTTCCCCCAAGATGCCACAACTTACAGGGGNTTCTTGGGTCACAGCAAAAGTGTGCAGGAGCCTCTCAAGGTCCAACAGGGAAGGGGTGATTTCCCCCAAGATGCCACAACTTACAGGGGCCTCAACCTGCCTAGAGCAGAGAAGCTTCTGGTTTTTCTCGAGTTGCAGCAGGATCCCCTCGAGTTACGACGGTTACCCCAGGGACACTCCCCTGTGGCCACAGGAGAGGCCAGTCTCCATGCCAGATGCCAGGTGCTTCTCGGGATTCCTCCCCAGTCGTCACCAGGTCCTCAGTTTTAGTCTGGTGCTGAGGCCTGAGCTTGAGCTTTCCTCGCCCGTGGTGACATAGGTCTTGGTGTTCCCCTGGAGCCCCCACAAGGGAGTCCGGCCTCATCTCGCCTGGAGACGTGCATGGCCGCTTGCCTCCCCAGCTGCAGCAGCAGTGTCAGCCTCCCCGTCATGCGGACACAGGGATCTGTGGCTTACCCTCGAGGTACTCCAGGACTGTCACATGTGGCAGTGTGTTGGACAATGTGCATGGGGTGACAGTCGAGGCAGTACAGTGCAGTCAAGTTTATGTGGAGTGGACGAGGCATTTGGGGGTCTTGGGAAATGGTGGCTCGAATTCTGATGCACGTGCCGACTCTCCTGGTGTGATCTACTTCTCTTGGGATGAGAGGGGAGCACCATAAACCCTTTCCTGACAAAGAACGGAAAGGGACCTTCATCTGGAGCTGAGCAGGGACAAACAGGGCTGCTCTTGAACCATGGCGGGACCCTCGGCATTCCTCTCGAGTGGGGAGGCTTGGGGCGGGGAACTTCTTGGGACACAGCAAGTGGGTGAAAGAGCCATTTGAGGTCCAATAGGGAAGGGGTGATTTCCCCCAAGACGCCGCAGTGGACAAGAGCCTCACACTGCCTGCAGGGAGAAGCTTCTGGTTTTAATAGACTTGCGGTGGGGTCCTCTCGAGTTATGATGGGGAACCCCAGGGACCAGCCCAGTGGCCTCTGGAGAGGCCAGTATCTGTGCCAGTTGTCAGGCGCCCCTGGAAATTTCTCCTCAGTTGTCAACGGGTACTTTGTCTCATCTGTGGCTGAGGCCGGAGTCTGAGATTTCCTCACCGGTGCTGACAAAGGTCTTGGGGTTCCTGTTTAGCCGCCACAGGTGAATCAGGTCTGGTTTAGCCTTGAGACGTGCACGGCCGCTTGCCTCCACAGCTGCAGCAGCACTGTAAGGCTCCCCGTTGAGCAGACACAGGGATCTGTGACTTGACCTCGAGGTACTACCCAGGGCTCACACGTGCCAGTGTGTCAGGCGTCAAGCCTCGTTGTAACAGTCGTGACAGTGTAGGGCAGTCAGGTTCATCTGCAGTGGAGGAGACATTTGGGGATCTTGAGGAATGGTGGCCCAAACCCTGAGGCTCCTCCTGACTCTCATGGTGCGAGCGGCTGTTCTAGGGATGCGAGGCCAGCGCAGGGACCCTATTCCCGAGGATCAGGGAAAAAGACAAACATATGGAGCTGAGCAAGGGCAAACAGGGCACCTCTTGAGTCGCAGCAGGACCATCGGGGTTCCTCTCGAATGGGGATTGGTGGGGCATGAACTTCTTGCATCACAGGAAGAATGTAAAGGAGGCTTTCGAGGTCAAATAGGTAAGGGGTGATTTCCCCCGAGACCCTGCAGGGGACAAGGGCCTCACCCCAATTGCAAGGGCGAAGCTTCTGGTTTTTCTCCAGTTGCGGCGGGGTTTCTTGAGTTATGACGGGAATCCCATGGGCCCGACCCTGTGGTCTCAGGAGAGGCAGTCTCCGTGCCAGTTGCCATGCACCTCTGTGGAATCCTCCCCAGTCATCGCCGGTCCTCAGTCCTCGTCTGTTGTTGAGGCTGTTGCCTGAGCTTTCCTCACCCATGCTGACATAAATCCTGTCAGCATGGGCAAGGATAGCTCAGGCTACAGCCACAGCCCCAGACGAGGACTGAGGATCCTACGATGACTCAAGAGGATTCCCAAGAGGCACATGTCAACTGTCACGAAGACTGGCCTCTCCTGAGGCCACAGGGGCGGGTCCCCAGTGTCCCCGTCGTAACTCAAGAGGACTCCACCGCATCTGGAAAAAAACCAGAAGCTACTCCCCTGCAGGCGATGTGAGGCCCTTGTCTGCTGTGGTGTCTCAGGGAAAATCACCGCTTCCCCCTTGGATCTTGAAAAGCTCCTTCACATTTTTCTGTGACCCAATAAGTTCCCCGCCCCACCCATAGCCACTTGAGTTGAACCCCGAGAGACCCGCTGGGACTCAAGAGGAGCCCCGTTTACCCATACCTAGCTCCAGATGTGGGTCCATTTCCCTGCTCTGTAGGGAAAGGGTTCCCAGTGCTCCCCTCGCATCCCAAGAGGAGGCGTTCGCAACAAGAGAGTCGGGAGGAGCATCAGGGGTCGGGCCACCATTTGCCAAGACCCCCAAATGCCTCGTCCACTCCAGATGAAAATGACTGCCCTGCAGTGCCTAGACTGTCACCCTGAGGCACGACGCCTGACACACTGGCACGTGTGACAGCCCTGGGGTATCTCAAGAGAAACCCTCAAATCCCTGTGTACTCTCGACTGGGAGCCGGACACTGCTGCTGCAGCTGGGGAGGAAAGCGGCCGTGCACGACTCCAGGCGAGACGAAGTCTGACTCCTCTGTGGGAGCCACAGGGGTACCCCAAGATCTTGGTCAGGACGGTCGAGGAAAGCTCAGGCTACGGCCTCAGCACAAGACGAAGAATGAGCACCCGGCGACAATGGGGGAGGAATCCCCAAAGGCGCCTGGCAACTGGCACGCAGACTGGCCTCTCCTGAGGCCACAATGGTGAGTCCCTGGGGTCTCCGTCGTGAGTCAATAGGACCAGGCGCAACTGGAGAAAAACCAGAAGCTTCTTTCCTGAAGGCGGCATGAGGCCCTTGTCTGCTGCTGCTTTTCGGGCGATATCACCCCTTACCTCTTGGATCTCGAATGGCTCATTCTTCCCCTTGCTGTGGCCCAAGAAGTTCCCTGCCCCATCAGTCCCCACTCAAGAGGAACCCCGAGGGTGCTGCTGAGACTCAAGAGGAGGCCCGTTTACACCTGTACTGCTCCAGATGAGGGTCCCTTTCCCTGCTCCATCAGGAAAGGGTTCCCTGCACTCCCCTCACATCCCAAGAGGAGGCACTCACACCAGGAGAGTTAGGAGGAGCATCAGGGGTCATGCCACCATTCCCCAAGACACCCAAATGCCTAGTCCACTCCAGCAGACCCTGACTGCCCTGCACTGCCTCGACTGTCACCCCGACACTCTACACCAGACACACTGGCACGTGTGACAGCCCTCGGGTACCTTGAGGGCAAGCCACAAATTCCTGTGTCCACTAGACGGGAAGCCTGACACTGCTGCTGCAGCTTGGGAGGCAAGCGGCCATGCACGTCTCCAGGCGAGACGAAGCAGGTCTCCTCTGTGGGGGCCCCAGGGGTACCCCAAGGCCTAGGTCAGGACGGTCGAGGAAAGCTCAGGCTCCGGCCTCAGCACAAGATGAGGACTGAGGTCCCTGCGATGACTGGGGAGGAATCACCAGAGGCACCTGGCAACTGGCACGGAGACTGGCCTCTTTTGAGGCCACAGGGGCGAGTCCCTGTGGTCCCCGTCATAATTCGAGAGGACCCCACCACAACTTGAGAAAAACCAAAAGATTCTCCCCTGCAGATGGGGTGAGGACCTTTTTCGCTGTGGTGTCTCTGGGGAAATCACCCCTTCTCTCTTGGACCTCAAAAGTGTCGTTCTCCTTGCTGTGACCCAAGAAGTTCCCTGCCCCACCCGTTTTCACTCGAGAGGTACACCTAGAGTCCCGCCAAGACTCAAAAGGAGCCCCGTTAGCTCCTGCTGAGCTCCAGATGAGGGACCTTTTCCTGCTCTGTCGGAAAAGGGTTCCCAGCGTTCCCCTCACATCCCAAAAGAAGATGCTCGCACCAGGACAGTCAGGAGGAGCATCAGGGGTCTTGCCACCATTCCCCAAGACCCCCAAATGCCTCGTTCACTCCAGGTGAACTTGACTGGCCTGCACTGCACCAACTGTCACCCCAAGGATCGACACCCAACACACTGGCATGTATGACAGCCCTGGGGTACCTCGAGCAAAAGACACATATCCCTGTGTCCGCTCGACGGCAAGCCTGACACTGCTGCTGCAGCTGGGGAGGGAAGCGCCCGTGCACGTCTCTAGGCGAGACGAGGCCTAACTCCCTGTGGGGGATCCAGGGGAACCCCAAGACCTATGTCAGCACAGGCGAGGAAGGATCAGGCTCAGGTCTCAGCACCAGACGAGGACTGAAGTCCCGGCGACGACTGAAGTCCCGGCGACGACTGGGGAGGAATCACCAGAGGCGCCTGGCAACTGGCACAGAGACAGGTCTCTCTTGAGACAACACGGGCGTGTTCCAGGGGTAGCCATCGTAATTCGAGAAGACCAGCCGCAACTGGAGAAAAAACAGAAGCTTCTTTCCTGCAGGTGGCGTGAGTCCCTTCTCTGCTGTGGCGTCTTGGGTGAAATCACCCCTTTTCTTGTGGACCTCAAAAGGGTCCTTCACACCCTGGGTGTGACACAAGAAATTCCCCTCCCCACCCGTCCCCACACAAGATGAACCCCGAGGGTCCCACTGCGACTCAAAAAAAGTCCCTTTTGCCCATGCTCATCTCAAGATGAGGGTCTCTTTCCCTGCTACATCTGGAAAGGTTTCCAAGCGCTCCTCTCGCATTCCAGGAAGAGGCGCTCACCACAGGAATCTCGGTAGGAGCATCAGGGGTAGGGCCACCATTCCAAAGACCCCCAAATGCCCCGTCCATTCCAGATGAACCTGACTGCCCTGCACTGCCTAGACTGTCAGCTCGAGGCTCAATGCCCGACACACTGGCACGTGTGACAGCCCTGGGGTACCTCGAGGGCAAGCCACAGATCCCTGTATCCGCTCAACTGGAAGCCTGACACTGCTGTGAAGCTCTGGAGGCAAGCAGCAATGCACGTCTCCAGGTGAAACGAGGCCTGACTCCCTGGGGGGGGCTCCATGGGAACCCCAAGTTTAAGTCAGCATGGGCGAGGAAAGCTCAAGCACCTGCCTCAGCAACAGACAAGGACTGAGGACCCGGTGATGACAGGGGCAGAATCCCCAGAGGCGCGTGGCAACTGGCACGGAGACTGGCCTATCCTGAGGCCACAAAAGTGGGTCCATGGGCTCCCCATCGTAACTCGAGAAACCCCGCCGCAACTCGAGAAAACCCAGAAGCTTCTCCCTTTCAAGCGGGGTGAGGCCCTTGTCCCCTGCAGCGTCTCGGGGGAAATCACCCTTTTCCTCATGAACCTCGAAATGGACCTTCACACACTTGCTGTGACCCAAGACGTTGCCCGCCCCTACTGTCCCCACTGGAGAGGAATGCTGATGTACCGCCCAAACACAGGAGGAGCCCCATTTGCCCCTGCTTAGTTCCAGATGAGAGTCCCTTTCCCTGCTCTGTCGGGAAAGGATTCCCGGCACACCACTCGCATCCCAGGAGGAGGCGCTCGCACCAGGAGAGTCGGGAGGAACATCAGGGGTTGGGCCACAATTCACAAAGACCCCCAAATGCCTCGTCCACTCAAGATGAACTTGACTGCCCTGCACTGACTCGATTGTCACCCCAAGGCTCAATGCCCGACACACTGGCACGTGTGACAGTGCTGGGGTACCTCGAGGCAAGCCACAGATCCCTGTGTCTGCTCATCGGGGAGCCTGACATTGATGCTGCAGCTGGAGAGGCAACCGGCCGTGCACGTCTCCAGGCGAGACGAGGCCTGACTCCCTGGTGGGGGCTTCAGGGGAACCCCAAGTCCTATGTTGGTACGGGTGAGGAAAGCTCAGGCTGCGGCCTCAGCACCAGACAAGGACTGAGTACCCAGCGACGGCTGAGGAGGAATCCCCAGAGGCGCCTGGCAACTGGCATGGAGACTGGACACTCCTGAAGCCACAGGGCTGGTTTCTGGGGTCCCCGTCATAACTCGAGAGGACCCCGCCACAACTCGAGGAAAACCAGATGCTTCTTTCCTGCAGGCGCGGTGAGGCCCTTGTCTGCTGCGGCTTCTCGGCCGAAATCACCCCTTCCCTCTTGGACCTCGAATGGCTCATTCACCCTCTTGCTGTGACCCAAGAAGTTCCTCGTCCCAACGGTCCCCACTCGAGAGGCACTCCGAGGGTCCTGCAGAGACTCAAGAGGAGGCCCGCTTGCCCCTATTCAGCTCCAGATGAGGGTCCCTTTCCCTCCTCCATCGTGAAAGGGTTCCCTGCATTTCCCTAATTTCCCAAGAGGAGACGCTCGCACCAGGAGAGTCAGGAGGAGCATCAGGGTTTATGCAACCATTCCCCAAGATCCCCAATGCCTCGTCCCCTCCTGTGGACCCAGAATGCCCTGAAATGCCTCGATCGTCACCCCGACACTCGACGCCAGACACACTGGCACGTGTGACAGCCCTCGGGTACCTCGAGAGAAAGTCACAAATTTCTGT
Source organism: Eudorcas thomsonii (assembly GCA_006408755.1). Classification (NCBI taxonomy): domain Eukaryota; kingdom Metazoa; phylum Chordata; class Mammalia; order Artiodactyla; family Bovidae; genus Eudorcas; species Eudorcas thomsonii. The sequence continues at coordinate 15,580 of SJYE01029932.1, forward strand.
GTCCGCTCGACTGGAAGACTGACACTGCTGGTGAAGCTGTGGAGGCAACCAGCAGTGCATGGCTCCAGGTGAGACGAGGCCTTACTCCCCTGTGGGGACTCCATGGGAACCCCAAGATTTATGTCAGCATGGGCGAGGAAAGCTCAGGCACTGGCCTCAGCACCAGACGAGGACTGAGGACCCGGTGATGACTGGGGAGGAGTCCCCAGAGGTGCATTGCAACTGGCACAGAGACTGGCTTCTCTTGGGGCCACAGGGTCTGGTCCATGGGCTCCCTGTCGTAACTCGAGAAACCCCGCCGCAACTCGAGAAAAACCAGAAGCTTCGCCCTTGCAATGGTGGGGGGGGGGGCGCTTGTCCCCTGCTGCGTCTCAGGGAAAATCACCTCTTACCTCTTTGACCTCGAAAGGCTCCTTCATATTCTTGCTGTGACCCAAGAAGTTCCCGCCCCACCAGTCCCCATTCAAGAGGAACCCCGTTGGTCCTGCTGCGAATCAAGAGGAGCCCTGTTTGCCCCTGCTCAGCTCCAGGTGTTTATCCCTTTACCTGGTCATCGGAAAAAGGGTCCCTGCACTCCCCTTGCATCCCAAGAACAGACCATGAGAGTGGGGAGGAGCATCAGGGTCCGGGCCACCATTCTTCAAGATCCCCAAATGTCTCCTCCACTCCAGATGAACCTGACTGCCCTACACTGCCTCGAGTGTCACACCGAGGCTCGACGCCTGACACACTGGCACGTGTGACAGCCCTGGGTAGTACCTCGAGGTCAAGTTAGAGATGCCTGCGTCCGCTCGACGGGGAGCCTTACACTGCTGCTGCAGCTGGGGAGGCAAGCGGCCGTGCACGTCTCGAGGCTAAACGAGACCTGACACCCCTGTGGGGGCTTCTGAGGAACCACAAGACCTATGTCAGCATTGGCTAGAAAAGCTCACGCTCTGGCCTCAGCACCAGACGAAACCCACGGACCTGCCGACGACTGGGGAGGAATACCCAGAGGTGCCTGGACACTGGCAGGGAGACTGGACACTCCTGAGGCCATAGGGCTGGTTTCTGGGGTCTCCATCGTAACTCAAGAGGACCCCACCACAACTCGAGAAAAACCAGACGTTTCTCCCCTCCAGGCGGGGTGAGGCCCATGTGTGCTGTGGTTTCTCGGGCAAAGTCACCCCTTCCCTCTGGACCTCGAATGGCTCATTAACTCCCTTGCTGTTACCCAAGAAGTTCCCCTCCCCACCCATCCCCACTCGTGAGGAATCCCGAGGGTCCCACCGAGACTCAACAGGAGGCCTGTTTGCCGCTTTTCTGCTCTAGAAGAGGGTCCCTTTCCCTGCTCCGTCAGGAAAGGGTTTCCTGCATTCCCGTCACATCCCAAGAGGAGGCGCTCGCACCAGTATAGTCAGGAGGAGCATCAGGGGTCATGCCACCATTCCCCAAGACCCCCAAATGCCCAGTCCACTCCAGCGGACCCTGACTGCCCTGCACTGTCTCAACTGTCACCCCGACACTCGACGCCAGACACACTGGCACGTGTGACTGCCCTCGGGTATCTCGAGGGCAAGCCACAAATTCCTGTGTCCGCTCAACGGGAAGCCTGACACTGCTGCTGCAGCTTGGGAAGCAAGCAGCCATGCACGACTCCAGGGAGACAAGCGATGTCTCCTCTGTGGGGGCCCCAGGAGTACCCCAAAACCTAGGTCAGGACAGTCGAAAAAGCTCAGGCTCCGGCCTCAGCACAAGACGAAGACTGAGCATCTAGGAACAATTGGGGAGGTATCCCCAGAGGTGCCTGGCAACTGGCTCGGATACTGGCCTCTCCTGATGCCACAGGGGCGAGTCCCTGGGGTCCCTGTCGTAACTTGAGAGGACCCCGCCACAACTAGAGAAAAACCAAAAGATTCCCCCCTGCAGGCGGGATGAGGACCTTGTCCGCTGTGGCATCTTTGGGGAAATCACCCCTTCTCTTTTGTACCTCAAAAGGGTCATTCACCTTTTTGCTGTGACCCAAGAAGTTCCCGCCCCACCCGTCCCCACTCGAGAGGAACACGGAGGGTCCCGCCAAGACTCAAAAGGAGCCCCATTAGCCCCTGTTGAGCTCCAGATGAGGGTCCCTTTCCTGCTCTGTTGGGAAAGAGTTCCCAGGGTTCCCCTCACAACCCAACAAAAAATACTCGCACCAGGACAGTCAGGAGGAGCATCAGGGGTCTTGACACCATTCCCCACAACCCCCACATGCCCCGTTCACTCCAGATGAACTTGACTGGCCTGCACTGCACCGACTGTCACCCCAAGGATCTACCCCCAACACATTGGCACATATGATAGCTCTGGGGTACCTCGAGCAAAAGCCACATATCCCTGTGTCCGCTTCATGGCCACACTGACACTGCTGCTGCAGCTGGTGAGGCAAGAGGCCATGCAAGTCTCCAGGCGAGACGAGGTCTGAATCCCCTGTGGGGGCTCCAGGCGAACCCCAAGACCTATGGCAGCACAGGCGAGGAAAGCTTAGACACCGACCTCAGCACTAGACGAGGACTAAGGACCCAGCAACGACTGGGGAGGAATCTCCAGAGGCGCCTTGCAACTGGCACAGGAACTGGCCTCTCCTGAGGCCACATGTTCGGGTCCCTGTGGTCCCCGTCTTAACTTGAGAGGACCCTGCCACAACTCGAGAAAAACCAGAAGCTTCTACCCTGCAGGTAGAGTGAGGCCCTTGTCCACTGTGTCTTCTCAAGGGAAATCACCCCTTCCCTCTTGGACCTCGAATGGCTCATTCACCTCCTTGCTGTGACCCAAGAAGTTCCCTGCCCCACCAGTCTCCACTTGAGAGGAACTCCGAGGGTCTTTCAGAGACTCAAGAGGAGGCGCATTTGCCACTGTTCAAATCCAGATGAGGGTCCCTTTCCCTGCTCCATTGGGGAAGGGTTCCCTGCACTCCCCTCACATCCCAAAAAAAAGGCACTCGCACAAGGAGAGTCGGGAGGAGCATCAGGGGTCATGCCACCATTCCCCAAGACCCCCAAATTCCTCCTCCAATCCAGATGAACCTGACGGCCCTGCACTGCCTCGACTGTCACCCAAGGCTTGACGTCCGACACACTGGCACGTGTGACAGAACTGGGGTATCTCGAGGGCAAGCCACGGATACCTATGTCTGCTCAATGGGGAGCCTGACACTGCTGCTGCAGTTGGGGAGGCAAGAGGCCATGTAAGTCTCCAGGCGACATGAGGACTGACTCCCCTGTGGGGGCTCCAGGGTAACCCCAAGACCTATGACAGCAAGGGAGAGGAAAGCTCAGGCTCCGACCTCAGCATTAGACGAGGACTGAGAACCCAGCGACGACTTGGGAGGAATGACCAGAGGCGCCTGGTTACTGGCACAGAGACTGCCCACAACTGAAGCCACAGGGGCGGTTCCCTGGGTTGCCCATCATAACTCGATAGGACCCCACCGCAACTCAAGTAACACCAGAAGCTTCTCACCCCCACTGCAGGCGGGGTGAGGCCCTTGTCCGCTGGGGCGTCTCGACGGAAATCACCTCTTTCCTCATGGACCTCATAAGGCCCCTGCACAGCTCCAGATGAAGGTCCCTTTCCTGCTCCGTCGGAAATGGGTTCCCGGGCCTCCCATCACATCCCAGGAGGAGGAGTTCACACCAGAAGAGTCGCGAGGAGCATCAGGGGTCGGGCCACCATTCCCCAAGACCCCCAAATGCCTCATCCACTCCAGATGAACCTGACTGCCCTGCACTGCCTCGACTGTCACCACGAGGCTCAACGCCCGACACGCTGGTAAGTGTGACAGCCCTGATGTACCTCGAGGGAAAGCCACATATCCCTGTGTCCACAAGATGGGGAGCGTGACAATGCTGCTCGAACTGGGGAGGCAAGTGGCTGTGCACATCTCCAAGCGAGACGAGGCCTGACTCCCCTGTGGGGTCTACAGGGAAACCCCAGGACCTAGGTCAGCACGGGCGAGGAAAGCTCACGTTCTTTCCTCATCACCAGACGAGGACTGCGGACCAGTGACGACTGGGGAGGTATCCCCTGAGTCTCCTGGCAACTGGCACGGAGACTGGCCTCTCCCCTGGGGTCCCCTTCATAACACGAGAAACCCTGCCGCAACTCAAGAAAAACCAGAAGCATCGCCATCACAAGTGGGGTGAGGCCCTTGTCCCCTCTGGCATCTCAGGGAAAATCACCCCTTACCTCTTTAACCTCGAAAGGCTCCTTCACATTCTTGCTGTGTCCCAAGAAGTTTCCCTCCCACCTGTCCCCACTCGAGAGGAACCCCAAGGGTACAGCTGTGACTCAAGGGGAGCTCAGTTTGCCACTGCTCAGCCCTAGATGAGGGTCCCTTTCCCTGCTCTGTCGGAAAAGGTTTCCCAGGCTCCTTTCGCATCCCAAGAGGAGGCACTCGCACCAGGAGAGTGGGAGAATCCACTGGGTTCAGGCCACCATTTCCCAGGACCCTGAAGTGCCTCGTCCACTCCAGATGAACCTGACTGCCCTGCAGTGCCTCGAGTGTCAACCCGAGGCTCGACTTCCAACACAGTGGCACCTGTAACAGCCCTGGGGTTCCTCAAGGGTAAGCCACAGATCCCTATGTCCACTCGATGGGCAGCCGGACACTGCTGCTGCAGCTGGGGAGGAAATAGACCATGAATGTCACCAGGAAAGACGAGTCCTGACTCCCCTGTGGGGGCTCAGGGGAACCCCAAACCTACTTCACCATGAGCGAGGAAAGCACAGGCTCCGGCCTCAGCAAGAGACGAGGACTGAGGACCCACGACGATTGTGGAGGATTCCCCAGAGGCGCCTGGCAACTGGCAGGAAGACTGGCCTCTCCTGAGACCCCAGGGGCTGGTCACTGCGGTCCCGGACATAACTTGAGAGGACCCCTCCGCAACTCAAGAAAAACCAGAAGTTTCTCCCCTGCAGGCGGGGTGAGGTCGTTGTCCACTCCGGCATCTTGGGGGAAATTACCCCTTCCCTCTTGGACCACGAAAGTCTCCTCCACATCTTTTTGTGACCCAAGATGTTCCCCGCACCATCCGTCCCCACTCAAGAGGAACCCCGAGGATCCTGACGTGACTCAAGAGGAAACCCGTTTGCCCCTGCTCAGATCCAGATGAGGGACCCTTTCCCTGCTCCACCGGGAAAGGTTTCCCGGAGCTCCACTCGCATTCCAAGAGGAGGCGCTGGCACCAGGAGAGTCCGGAAGAGCATCAGGGGTCGGGCCACCATTCCCCAAGACCCCCAAATGCCTTGTCCATTCCAGATGAACCTGACTGCCCTGCACTGCCTCGACTGTCACCCTGAGGCTCGACTCCCGACACACTGGCACCTGTGACAGCCCTTGTGTACCTTGAGTGCAAGGCACAGATATCTTTGTCCTCTTGAGAGGGAGCCAGAGACTGCTGCTGCAGCTGGGGAGGAAAGTGGCCATGCACGTCTCCAGGCGAGACGAGGACTGACTCCCCTGTGGGGGGTCCAGGGGAACCCAAACATATGTCAGCACAGGCAAGGAAAGCTCAGGCTGCGGCCTCAGCACCAGACGCGTACTGAGGACACGGCGAAGACTGGGGAGGAATCCCCAGAGGCGCCTGGCATCTCATACAGAGACTGGCCTCTCCTGAGGCCACAGGGTCGGGTCTCTGGCGTCCCCATCATAACTCAAAAGGACCCCACCGCAACTCCAGAAAAAACAGAAGCCTCTCCTCTGCAGGCGAGGTTAGGACCTAGTCCACTGCAGCGTCTCAGGGGAAATCACCCCTTCCCTCTTGGATCTCGAAAGGCTCCTTCACAACCTTCCTATGACCTAACAAGTTCCCTGCCACACCCGTCCACACTTGAGAGGAACCCCGAGGGTCCTGCAGCGACTCAAGAGGAGCCCCGTTTTCCCATGCTCAGCTCCAGATGAGGGACCCCTTCCCTGATCCATCAAAAAAGGGTTACTGCAGCTCCTCTCACATCCCAAGAGGAGGCGCTTGCACCAGGAGAGATGGGAGGAGAATCAGGGGTCGTGCCACCATTCCCCAAAACCCCAAACAACTCGTCCACTCCAGATGCACCTGACTGCCCTGCACTGCCTCGAGTGTCACGCCGAGGCTCGACGCCCGACTCACTGGCACGAGTGACAGCGCTGGGGTACCTCTAGGGCAAGCCACAGATCCCTGTGTTCGCTCAACGGGGAGCCTGACACTGCTGCTGAAGCTGGGGAGGCAAGCGGCCGTGCATGTCTCCAGGCGAGAAGAGACCTGTTTCCCCTGTGGTTGCTACAGGGAAACCCCAAGACCTATTTCAGCACAGGCGAGGAAAGCTCAGGCTCTGGCCTCAGCACCAGATGAGGACTGAGGACCCGGCAACGACTGGGGATGAATCCCCAGAGGCGCCTGGCAACTGGCACGGAGACTGACTGCTTCTGAGGCCACATGGTCGGGTCCCTGTTGTCCCCATCGTAACTCGAGAGGACCCCGCCACAACTCGAGAAACACAAGAAGTTTCTCCCCGCAGGTCGGGTGAGGCCCTTGTCCACTGCGGCGTTTCAGAGGAAATCATTCCTTCTCTCTTGGACCACGAAAGGCTCCTTCACTGCCTGCTGTGAACAAAGAAGTTCCCCACTCTACCCGTCCTCACTCGAGAGAAACACTGAGCTTTCTCCACGACTCAAGAGCAGCCGCATTTTCCCCTGCTCAGCTCCAGATGAGGGTACCTTTCCTTCCTCCGTCGGGATAGGGTTCCTGGTGCTCCCCTGGCATCCTAAAAAGAGGCGCTCGCACCAGGAGAGACGGGAGGAGCATCAGGGCTTGGGCCTCCATTCCCCAAGACACCGAAATGCCTCGTTCACTCCAGATGAACCTGACAGCCGTGCACTGCCTTGACTATCACCCTGAGACTCAACGCGCAACACACTGGCACGTGTGACAGCCCTGGTGTACCTCAAGTGAAAGGCTCATATCCCTGTGTCCACAGGATGGGAGCGGGACAATTCTGCTCGAGCTGGGGAGGCAAGCGGCCGTGCATGTCTCCAAGCGAAACGAGGCCTGAATCCCCTGTGGGAGCTACAGGGAAACCCCAGGACCTAGGTCAGCATGGGCGAGGAAAACTCTGGCTCCAGCCTCAGCACCAGACGAGGACTGAGGACCCGTCGACGACTGGGGAGAATCCCCCAGAGGTGCCTGGCAACTGGCACGGAGACTGGCCTCTCCTGAGGCCACAGGTTCGGGTCCCTGTGTTCCCCGTTGTAACTAGAGAGGACCCTGCCACAACTCGAGAAAAACCAGAAGCTTCTACCCTGCAGGCGGAGTGAGGCTGCTGTCTGCTGCATTATCTCGGGGGGAATCACCCCTTCCCTCTTGGACCTCAAAAGGGTCCTTCTCCCCCTTGCAGTGACCCTAGATGTTCCCTGCCCTACCCGTCCCCACATGAGAGGAACACCAAGGGACCCGCCAGAATTCAAGAGGAGCCATATTTGCCCCTGCTCAGCTTCAGATGAGGGTCCCTTTCCTACTCTTTCGGGAAAGGGTTCCCAGCGCTCCCCTCACATCCCAACAAGAGACGCTCGCCCCAGGACAGTAGGGAGGAGCATCAGGGGTCTTGCCAACATTCCCCAAGACCCCCAAATACCTCGTTCACTCCAAATGAACCTGACTGGGCTGTAATGAACCAACTGTCACCCCAAAAATCGACGCCCAACACACTGGCACGTATTACAGCCCTGGGGAACCTTGAGCAAAAGCCACATATCCTTGTGTCCGTTTGACGGCGAGCCTGACACTGCTGCCTCAGCTGGGGAGGCAAGCGGCTGTGCACATCTCCAGGCAAGACGAGGCCTAACTACCTGTGGGGAATCCTGGGGAACCCCAAGACCAATGTCAGCACGGGCGAGGAAAGCTCACGCTCAGGCCTCAGCACCAGACGAGGATTGTGGAGCCAGTGATGACTTGGGAGGAATCCCCAAAAGTGCATGGCAACTGGCAAGGAGACTGGCCTCTCCTGAGGCCACAGGGGAGGGTCCATGGGCTCCCCGTCATCACTCGAGAAACCCTGCTGCAACTCGAGAAAACCCAGAAGCTTCTCCCTTGCAAGCGGGGTGAGGCCCTTGTCCCCTGCGGCGTCTCAGGGGAAATCACCAGTCTCCATTTGAGAAGAACCCCGAAGGTCCTGCTATGACTCAAGAGGAGCCCCGTTTGCCCCTGCTGAGCTCCAGATGTTTGTCCCTTTCCCTGCTCATCAGGAAAGGGGTCCCGGCTCTCCCCTCGCATCCCAAGAACAGCTGCTTCCACCATAGGAGTTGGAAGGGGCATCAGGTTTCGGGCCACCATTCCTCAAGATCCCCAAATGTCTCCTCCACTCCAGATGAACCTGACTGCCCTACACTGCCTCGACTGTCACACTGAGGTTCAATGCCTGACACACTGGCACGTGTGACAGCCCTGGGTAGTACCTCGAGGTCAAGTCACAGATCCCTGTGTCCTCTCAACGGGGAGCCTTACACTGCTGCTGCAGGTGGGGAGGCAAGCGGCCATGCACGTCTCGAGGCTAAATGAGACCTGACTCCCCTGTGGGGGCTTCCGAGGAACCCCAAGACCTATGTCTGCATTGGCGAGGAAATCTCAGGCTCTGGCCTCAGCACCAGACAAATCCCGAGTACCCGCCGACGACTGTAGAAGAATCCCCAGAGGCGCTTTGCAACTGAAACGGAGACTAGACACTCCTGAGGCCACAGGATGGTTTCTGGGTCCCCGTCATAACTGGAGAGGACCCCGCTGTAACTCGAGAAAAACCAGATGCTTCTCCCCTGCAGGCATGGTGAGGCCCTTCTCTGTTTCAGCTTCTCAGGCGAAATAACCCCTTCCCTCTTGGACCTCGAATGGCTCATTAACCCGCTTGCTGTGACCCAAGAAGTTCCCCGCCCCATCCATCCCCACTATAAAGGATCCCCGAGGGTCCCGCAGAGACTCCAGAGGAGGCCCGTTTGTCCTTGTTCAGCTCCAGGTGAGGTTCCCTTTTCCTTCTCTGTCGGGAAAGGGTTCCCTGCACTCCCCTAACATCCCATTTGAGAGGAACCCCGATGGTACTGCTGCGACTCAAGAGGAGCCCCGTTTGCCCCTGCTCAGCTCCAGATGTTGTCCCTTTCCTTGCTTGTCAGGAAAGGGGTCCTGGCGCTGCCCTCCAATCCCAAGAACAGCCGCTTGCACCAGGAGAGTCGGGAGTAGCATCACGGTTCAGGCCACCATTCCTCAAGATCCCCAAATGTCTCCTCCACTCCAGATGAACCTGACTTCCCTACACTGCCTCAACTGTCAAAACGAGGCTCAATGCCTGAAACACTGGCACGTGTTACAGCCCTGGGTAGTACCTCGAGGTCAAGTCACAGATCCCAGTGTCCACTCGATGGGGAGCCTACACTGCTGCTGCAGCTGGGGAGGCAAGCAGCCGTGCACGTCTCGAGGCTAGATGAAACTGACTCCCCTCTGGTGGCTAAATGGGAACCCCAAGACTTTAGTCACCATGGGCGAGGAAAGCTCAGGCTCCGTCCTCAGCAACGGACTAGAACAAAGTACCCCTTGACGACTGAGAAGGAATTACCAGACGCGCCTGGCAACTTGAACGGATACTGGCCTCTCCTGAGGCCACAGAGCGGGTCCCTGCGGTTCCCCTCATAACTCGAGAGGACCCTGCCGTAACTTGAGAAAAACCAGGAGCTTAAAACCTGCAGGCGGGCTGAGGTTCTTGTCTGCTGCGTTGTCTGAGGGGAAATCACCCTTCACTCTAGGACCTCGTAAGGCTCCTTCACACCCTTGCTGTGATCCAAGAAGTTCGCGATTTGCCCTTCCCCACTCGAGAGGAATCCCGTGGGTCCCGTCGCGACTCAAGAGGAGCCCCGTTTGTGCCTGCTCAGCTCCAGATGAGGGTCCTTTTCCCTTCTCCTTTGGGAAAGGTTTTCTGATACTCCCCTCGCATCCCAAGAGGAGACACTTGCACCAGGAGAGTCGGGAGGAGCATCAGGGGTCGGGCCAGCATCCCCCAAGACCCCAAATGCCTCATCCACTCCAGATGAACCTGACTGCCCTCCACTGCCTTGACTGTCATCCCAAGGCTCAACGCCCAACACACTGGTCTGAGTGACAGCCCTGGGTTACCTGGAGTGCAAGCTACAGATCCCTGTGTCCGCACGACGGAGAGCCTGACACTGCTGATGCAGCTGGGGAGACAAGCGGTCGTGCACGTCTCCAGGGGAGACGTGGCCTGACTCTGTAGGGGCTTCAGGAGAACTCCAAAACCTATTTCACCTCGGGCGTGGAAAGCTCAGGCTCCGGCCTCAGCACCAAACGAGGACTACAGAACCGGCTATGACTGGGGAGGAATCCCCAGAGGCGTCTGGCAACTGGCACACAGACTGGCCTCTCCTGAAAACACAAGGCCGTGCACGTGGTAACTCGAGAGGACCCTGCTGAAACTTGAGGAAAACCAGATGCTTCTCTCCTGCAGGTGGGATGAGGCACTTGTCCTCTGCAGAATCTCAGGGGAAATCACCCTTTTCCTCCTGGAACTTGAAATGTTCCTTCACACACTTGCTGTGACCCAAGACGTTCCCTGCCCCAACTGTCCCCACTGGTGAGGAACCCTAGGTCCGGCCCAAACTCAAGAAGAGGCCCATTTCCCCTGCTCAGTTCCAGAAGAGAGTCCCTTTCCCTGCTCTGTCAAGAAAGGATTCCTGGCATACCACTCGCATCCCAGGAAAAGGTGCTCACACCAGGAGAGTCGGGAAGAGCATCAGAGGTCGGACCACAATTCACAAATACCCCCAAATTCATCATCCACTCAAGATGAACCTGAATGCCCTGCACTGCCTCGACTGTCACCCCGAGGCTTGATGCCCGACACACTGGCACATGTGACAGCCCTGGGGTACCTCGAGGAAAAGCCACACGTCCCTGGGTCCACTCAGTGGGGTGCCTGACATTGATGCTGCAGCTGGAGAGGCAAGCGGCCGTGCACGTCTCCAGGTGAGATGAGGCCTGACTCCCCAGTGGGGGCTCCAGGTGAACCCCAAGTCCTATGTCAGTATGGGTGAGGAAAGCTCAGGCTGCAGCCTCAGCAACAGACAAGGACTGAGTACCCGGCGACGGCTGAGGAGGAATCCCCAAAGGCGCCTGGCTACTGGCATGGAGACTGGCCTCTCCTGAGGCCACAGGGGCGGTTCCCTGGGGTCCCTGATGTAACTCGAGAGGACCCCAACACATCTCGAGAAAAACCAGAACCTCCTCCCCTGCAGGCGGAATGAGGACTTGTCAGCATCATCGTCTCCTGGGAAATCACCCCTTCCATCTGGACCTTGAAAGGCTCTTTCATACCCTTGCTGAGACCAAAGAAGTTCCCTGCCCTTCCCGGCCCCACTTGGGAAGAATTCCGACGGTCGCACCGTGACTCAAGAAGAGCCCCGTTTGCCCCTGTTCAGCTCCAGATGATTGGCCCTTTCCCTGCTCCTTCGGGAAAGGGATCCGGGCACTCCTTTCACATTCCAAGAGGAGCCGTTCCCACCAGGAGAGTCGGGAGGAGCATCAGGGGTTGGGCCACAATTCCTGAAGTGGCCCAGTGTCTTGTCCACTCCAGATGAACCTGACTGCCCTGCACTGCATCGACTGTCACCCCGAGGCTCGAAGCCTGACGCACTGTCATGTGTGACAGCCCTGGATAATACATCAAGGCAAGACACATATTCCTGTGTCTGCTCGATGGGAAGCCTGACACTGCTGCTGCAGCAGTGGAGGCAAGCGGCCGTATACGTCTCCAGACTAAATGAGGCCTGACTCCACTATGGGGGCTCCAGGGGAACCCCAAGACCTAAATCAGCAGGGGCGAGGAATGCTCAGGCTCTGGCCTCGGCACCAGACGAGGATTGAGGACCCAGCGACCGCTGAGGAGGAATCCCCAGAGGCTCCTGGCAACTGGCACAGAAACTGGCCTCTCCTTATGCCACAGGGGTGGTTCTCTGGCGTTCCCGCTGTAACCTGAGAAAAACCAGAAGCTTCTGTGCTGCAGGTGGACTGAGTCTCTTGTAGGCTGCCTTGTCTGGGAGAACTCACCCCTTCCCTCTTGGGCCTCGAAAGTCTCCTTCACACCTTTGCTGTGACCCAAGAAGTTCCCCGCCCAACCTTCCCCACTTGAGAGGAACCCCGAGGGTCCCGTCGCGACCCAAGAGGAGCCCCGTTTGCCCCCGCTCAGTTTCAGATTAGGGTCCCTTTACCTGCTCCATCGGAAATGGGTTCCCGGTGCTCCCGTGGCATCCCAGGAGGAGGCGTTCACATGAGGAGAGTCGGGAGGAGCATCAGGGTTCGGGCCACCATTCCCCAAGATCCCCAAATGCCTCATCCACTACAGATGAACCTGACTGCCCTGAACTGCCTAGACTGCCAGCCCGAGGCTTAATGCCCGACACACTGGCACATGGGAAAGCCCTGGGGTACCTCGAGGGCAAGGCACAGATCCCTGTATCAGCTCGACTGGTAGCCTGACACTGCTGGTGAAGCTGTGGAGGCAAGCGGCAGTGCAGGTCTCCAGGAGAGACGAGGCCTAACTCCCTTGAGGGAGCTCCATGGGAACCGCAAGACTTATGTCAGCATGGGCGAGGAAAGATCAGGCACCGGCCTCAGCACCAGACGAAGACTGAAGACCTGACGATGACTCAGGAGGAAGCCCCAGAAGCGCATGGCAACTGGCACGGAGACTGGCCTCTTCTGAGCCCACTGGGTCGGGTCCATGGGCTCCCCTTCTTAAGTCGAGAAACCCTGCCGCAACTCGAGAAAAACCAGAAGCTTCTCCCTTGAAAGCGGGGGAAGCCCTTGTCCCTTGTGGCGTCAAGGGGGAATCACCTCTTACCTCTTTGACCTCGAAAGGCTCCTTCCTATTCTTGCTGTGACCCAAGAAGTTCCCGCCCCACCAGTCCCCATTCGAGAGGAACCCCAATGGTCCTGCTGTGACTCAAGAGGAGCCCCGTTTGCCCCTGCTCAGCTCCAGATGTTTGTCCCTTTCCCTGCTCGTCAGGAACGGGGTCCCGGCTTTCCCTTCGCTTCCCAAGAACAGCTGCTCGCACCATGCGAGACGGGAGGAGCATCAGGTTTGGGGCCATCATTTCTCAAGATCCCCAAATGTCTCCTCCACTCCAGATGAACCTGACTGCCCTACAACTGCCTCTACTGTCAAACCGAGGCTCGACACCTGACACACTGGCACAGCCCTGGGTAGTACCTCGAGGTCAAGTCTCAGATCCCTGTGTCCGCTCGACGGGGAGCCTGACACTGCCTCTTTAGCTGGGGAGCCAAGCAGCCATTCACGTCTCGAGACTAAAGGAGACATGACTCCCCTGTGGGGGCTTCAGAGGGTCCCCAAGACCTATGTCAGCATTGGCGAGGAAAGCTCAGGCTGCGGCCTCAGCACCATACGAAAAGCGAGGACCCGCCGACGACTGGGAAGTAATCCCCAGAGGCGCCTGGCAACTCTCACGGAGACTGTACACTCCTGAAGCCATAGGGCTGGTTTCTGGGGCCCCCTTCGTAACTTGAGAGGACCCCGCCACCACTCGAGAAAAACTAGGTGCTTCTCCCCTGCAGGCGTTGTTAGGCCCTTGTCTGCTGTGGCTTCTTGGGCGATATCACCCCTTCCCTCTTGGACCTCGAATGTCTCATTCACCCCCTTGCTGTGACCCAAGAAGTTTACCACCCCTCCCGTCCCCACTCGAGAGGAACCCCGAGGGTCCTGCCAAGACTCAAGAGGAGGCACGTTTGGCCCTGTTCAGGTCCAGATGAGGGTCCCTTTCCCTGCTCCATTGGGAAAGGGTTCCCTGCACTCCCCTCACATCCCAAGAGGAGGCGCTCGCACCAGAAGAGTCAGGAGGAGCATCAGGGGTCATGCCACCTTTCCCCAAGACCCCCAAATGACTAGTCCACTCCAGCGGACCCTGACTGCCCTGCACTGCCTCGATTGTCACCCTGACATTCAACGCCCAGACTCACTGGCACGTGTGACAGCCTTCATGTACCTCAAGGGCAAGCCATAGATTTCTGTGTCCGCTCGACGGGAAGCCTGACACTGCTCCTGCAGCTTGGGAGGCAAGCAGCCGTGCACGTCTCCAGGCGAGAAGAGGCCTGTCTACTTTCTGGGGGTCCCAGGGGTACCCCAAGACCTAGGTCAGGACGGTCAAGGAAAGCTCAGGCTCCAGCCTCAGCACAAGACGAGGACTGAGCACTCGGTGACGATTGGGGAGGAATCCCCAGAGGCATCTGCAACTGGCACGGAGACTGGCCTCTCCTGAGGCCACAGGGGCGAGTCTCTGGGGTCCCCGTCATAACTCGAGAGGACCCCGCCACAACTTGAGAAAAACCAAAAGATTCTCCCCTGCAGTGGGGGTGAGGACCTTGTCCACTGTGGCGTCTCAGGGGAAATTACCCTTCTCTCTTGGACCTCGAAAGGGTCCTTTACCCCCTTGCTTTGACCCAGGAAGTTCCACGCCCCACCCATCCTCACATGAGAGAAACCCCGAGGGTCCCGCCGCGAATCACGAGTAGGCCCGTTTGGACATGCTCAGCTCCAGATGAGGATCCCTTTCCCTGCTACACCTGGAAAGATTTCCCGGCGTTCCCCTAGCATCCTAAGAAGAGGCGCTCACACCAGGAGAGTCAGGAGGAGCATCTGGGGTCGGGCCACCATTTCCCAAGACCCTCAAATGCCTCGTCCATTCCAGATGATGCTGACTACTCTGCACTGCCTCAACTGTCACCCTGAGGCTCGACGTCCGACACATGGCACTTGTGACAGCCCTGGAGCACCTCGTAGTTAAGCCACAGATCCCTGTGCCCGTTTGACGGGGAGTCTGACACTGCTGCTGCAGCTGGGGAGGCAAGCGGCCGTGTACGTCTCCAGGAAAGATGAGGCCTGACTCCTCTGTGGGGCTCCACGAAACCCCGAAACCTATGTCAAGACGGGCGAGTAAAGCTCAGGCTCCGGCCTAAGCACCAGACGAGGACTGAGGACCCTGCGACGACCGTTGAGGAATTCCCAGAGGTGCCTGGCTACTGGCACGGAGTCTGGCCTCTCCTAACTGCACAGGAGGGTGTCCCTGTATCCCGGTTGTTACTCGAGAGAACGCTGCCACAACTCGAGAAAAACCAGAAGCTTCTCCCCTGCAGACGAGGTGATGCCCTTGTTTGCTGCTGCGTCTCTGGTGAAATCTCCTTTTCCCTCATGGACCTCGAAAGCCTCCTTCACCCCTTGCTGTGACCCAGGAAATTCTCTGCCCCACCCGTTGCCACTCGAGAGCAACCTGGAGGGTCCCGACGAGACTCAAGAAGAGCCACGTTTGCCCCTACTCAGCTTCAGATGAGGGTCCATTTCCCTACTCCGTCTGTAAAGGATTCCCGACACTCCCCTCGCATCCCAAGAGGTGGCACTCGCACCAGGAGGGTCAAGAGGAGCATCAGGGATCGTGCCACCATTCCTCAAGACCCTCAAATGCCTCATTCACTCCAGCGGACCCTGACTATCCTGCACTGCCTCGACTGTCACCCTGACCCTCGACTGCAGACACCTGGCACTTGTGAAAGCCCTTGTGTACCTCGAAGGCAAGTCACAGATCCCTGTGTCCGCTCGAAGAAAAGCATGACACTGCTTCTGCCGCATGGGAGGCAAGCAGCCATGCTCGTCTCTAGGCGAGACGAGGCCTGTCACCTCTGTGGGGCCCCATGGGTACCCCAAGACCTATGTCAGCACGGGCAAAGAAAGCTCAGGCTCAGGCTCAGGCCTCAGCACCAGACGAGGACTGAGGAACTGGCGACGACTGGGGAGGAAACCCCAGAGGCTCCTGTCAATTGGAACAGAGACTGGCCTCTCCTGAGGACACAGGAACGGGTTCCTGGGGACCCGTTGTAACTCTAGAGGACCCACCACAACTCGAGAAAAAACAGAAGTTTCTCCCGTGCAGACGGCGTGAGGCCCTTGCCTGCTGCGGCGTTTCGGGGGAAATCACCCTTCCCTCTTGGGCCTCGAAAGGGTCCTTCACCCCCTTGCTCTAACCCAAGAAGTTCCACACCCCACCCGTCCCCACATGAGAGGAACCCCGAGGGTCCAGTCGTGACTCAAGATAAGCCCCGTTTGCCCATTCACAGCTCCAGATGAGGGTCCCTTTCCCTGCTACGCCTGGAAAGATTTCCTGGCTCTCCCCTAGCATTCTAAGAAGAGGCGCTCCCACCAGGAGAGTCGGGAGGAGCATCAGGGGTCGGGCCACCATTACCCAAGACCCCCAAACGCTTTGTCCACTCCAGATGATGCTGACTACACTACAGTGCCTATACTGTCACACCCAGGCTCGACGCCCAACACATGGCACGTGAGACATCCCTGGGGTACCTCGAGGGCAAGCCACAGTTCCCTGTGTCCGCTCGACGGGGAGTCTGACACTGCTGCTGCAGCTGGAGAGGCAAGTGGCTGTGCATCTCTCCAGGCGAGACGAGGCCTGACTCCGCTGTGGGGCTCCAGGGGAACCCCAAGACCTATGTCAGCACGGGCGAGTAAAGCTCAGGCTCCAGCCTAAGCACCAGACGAGGACTGAGGACCCTTCGAAGACTGTTGAGAAATCCCCAAGTTGCCTGGCAACTCTCAGGGAGACTGTCCTCTCCTGATGCCACAGGGGCGGTTCCCTGGGGTCCCCGTCATAACTTGAGACGACCCCACTGCAACTCGAGAAAAACCAGAAGCTTCTCCCCTGCAGGCTGGATGACGCCCTTGTCTGCTGCTGCGTCTCTGGTGAAATCACCCTTTCCCTCTTGGACCTCGAAAGGCTCCTTCAACCCTTGGTGTGTCACACGAAGTTCCCCGCCCAACATGTCCCTGCTTAAGAAGAACCCCGAGGGTCCCACTGAGACTCAAGAGGAGCCCCATTTGCCCTTGTGAAGATCCAGATGTGGGTCCCTTTCCCTTCTCCTTAGGGAAAATGTTCGTGGCACTCCGCTCGCATCCCAAAAGGAGGCTCTCACACCAGGAAAGTCAGGAGAAGGATCACTGGTCTGGCGATCATTCCCTAAGACCTCCAAGTGCCTCATCTACTCCATATGATCCTGACTACCCTGCAATGCCTCGACTGTCACCCCGAGGCTCAACGCCTGACACACGGCACGTGTGACAGCCCTGGGGTACCTCGAGGGCAAGCCACAGATCCCTGTGTCCGCTCGATGGGTAGCCTGACACTACTGCTGCAGCTGGGGAGGCACGCGGCTGTGCACGCCTCCAGGCTTGACGAGGACTGACTCGCCTGTGGGGGCTCCAGGGAATTCCAAGACCTATGTCAGCACTAGTGAGGACAGCTCAGGCTCTGGGCTCAGCACCAATGAGGACTGCGGACCCGCCGATGACTGGGGAGGAATCCCCAGAGGCGCCTGGCAACTGGCACGGAAACTGGCCTCTCCTGAGACCACAGAGCCGTGTCTCTGGGGTCCCCATGGTAACTTGAGAGGACCCTGCCGCAACTCGAGAAAAACCAGAAGCTTCTCCCCTGCAGGCGGGGTGAGGCCTTTGTCTGCTGCAGCGTCTAAGGGGAAATCACCTTTTCCCTCTTGGACGTTGATATGTTCCTTCACACACTTGCTGTGACCCAAGACGTTCCTCGCCCCAACCGCCCCACTAGAGAGGAACGCCGAGGATCCCGCCCCAACTCAAGAAGAGCCACATTTGCCCCTGCTCAGTTCCAGATGAGGGTCCCTTTCCCTTCTTTGTCTGGAAAGGGTTCCCAGCACTCTCCTTGCATCCCAAGAGAAGTAGATCTCACCAGGAGAGTCGGCAGGTTCATCAGGATTCGGGCCACCATTCCCCAACACCCCCAAATGCCTCATCTACTCCAAATGAACCTGACTGCACTACACTGCCTCGACTGTCACCCCAATGTTATATGCCACAACTTGAGAAAAACCAAAAGATTCTCTCTTGCAGGCGGAGTGAGGACCTTTCTGCTGTAGCGTCTCAGGAGAAATCACCCCTTCACTCTTGGAACTCAAAAGGGTCGTTCTTCTTCTTGCTGTGACACAAGAAGTTCCCCGCCCCACCGAGCTCCACTCGAGAGGAATACCAAGGGTCCCGCCAAGACTCAAAAGGAGCCCCGTTAGCCCATGCTGAGCTCCAGATGAGGGTCCCTTTCCTGCTCTGTCGGGAAAGGGCTCCCAGCGCTCCCATCTCATCCAAACAGGAGACCCTTGCACCAGGACAGTCGAAGGAGCATCAGGGGTCTTGCCACCATTCCCCAATACCCCCAAAGTCCTTGTTCAGGCTAAATGAACCTGACTGGCCTGCACTGCACCAACTGTCACCCCATGGTTCAACGCCCAACACACTGGCAGATATGACAGCCCTGGGGTACCTCGAGGCTAAGCCACATTTCCCTGTGTTCGTTCGACTGCCACAGCTGGAGAGGCAAGCAGCCGTGCACGTCTCCTGGTGAAACGAGGCCTAACTCCCTGTGGGGGATCCAGGGGAACCCCAAGACCTATGTCAGCACGGGCAAGGAAAGCTCAGGCTCACGCCTCAGCAACAGACGAGTACTGAGGACCCGGCGATGACTGAGGAGGATTCCCCAGAGGCGCCTGGCAACTGGCACGGAGACTGGCCTCTCTTGAGGCCACAGGGGTGGGTCCATGGGGTTCCCGTCGTAACTGGAGAGGACCGGCTGCAACTCGAAAAAAATGAGAAGCTTCTTTCCTGCAGGCGGCGTGAGGCCCTTGTCCGCTGTGGCATCTCGAGGGAAATCATCCCTTTCCTCTTGGACCTTGAAAGGGTCCTTCACACTCTGGGTGTGATCCAAGAAGTTCCCCTTCCCCCGGTCCCCACATGAGATAAACCCCGAGGGTCCCACTGCAACTCAAGAGAAGACCCGTTTGCCCATGCTCAGCTCAAAATGAGTGTCCGTTTCCCTGCTATGTCTGGAAAGGGTTCCCGACGTTCCTCTGGAATTCCAGGAAGAAGTGCTCGCCCCAGGAAACTCGGGAAAAGCATCAGGGGTAGGGCTACATTCCAAAGACCCCTAAATGCCTCGTTCATTCCCGATGAAACTGACTGCCCTGCACTGCCTAGACTCTCAGCCCGAGGCTCAATGCCCGACACACTGGCACGTGTGACAGCCCTGTGGTACCTTGAGGGCAAGCCACAGATCCTTGTGTCTGCACGATGGGGATGCTGACACTGCTGCTGCAGCTGTGGAGGCAAGCGGCTGTGCACGTCTGCAGGCGAGATGAGGCCTGAATCCCCTGTGGGGGCTTCAGGGGAACCCCAAAACCTATGTCAGCACGGGCGAGGAATGCTCAGGCTCAGGCCTCAGCACCAGATGAGGACTGAGGACCTGGCGATGACTGGGGAGGAATCCCGAGAATCGCCTGGCATCTGGCATGGAGACTCGCCTCTCCTGTGGCCACAGCGGGGATTCCCTGGGGTCCCCTTAGTAACTGGAGTGGACTCTGCCGCAACTCGAGAAAAACCAGAAGCTTCTCCGCTCTAGGCAGGTTGAGGCCCTTGTCCGCTGTGGCATCTTGGGGGAAATCACCCCTTCCCTATTGGACCTTGATATGCTCCTGCACACCCTTGCTGTAACCAAAGAAGTTCTCTGCCCAACCTGTACCCTCTTGAGAAGAACCCCGAGGGTCCCTCCGCGACTCAAGAGGTGCCACGTTTTCACCTGCTCAGCTCCAGATGAGGGCCCTTTTCCTTGCTCTGTAGGGAAAGGGTTCCAGGCGCTCCCCTCCCAAGTGGAGGCGCTCGCACCAGTAGAGTCAGGAGAAGCATCAGGGGTCGGGCCATCATTCTCTAAGATGCCCAAGTGCCTCATCCACTCCAGATGAACCTGACTACACTGCATTGCCTCGACTGTCACCCCGAGGCTTGACGCCCAACACATGGCACGTGTGACAGCCCTGGGGTACCACGAGTGCAAGCCACAGTTTCCTGTGTCCGCTCTACGGTGAGCATGACAGTGCTACTGCAGTTGGGGAGGCGAGTGATCGTGCATGGATCCAAGCGAGATGAGGCCTGACTCCCCTGTGGGGACTACAGGGAAACCCCAGGACCTAGGTCAGCACGGGCAAGGAAAGCTCACGTTCTGTCCTCATCACCCAGGAGGACTGCGGACCAGGCGATGACTGTTGAGGAATCCCTAGAGGCACCTGGCTACTGGCACAGAGACTGGCCTCTCCTGAGGCCAGAGGGGCGTATCACTGGTGTCCCCATCATAAGTGGAGAAAAACCAGAAGATTCTCCCCTGCAGACATTGTGAGGTCCTTGTCTGCTGCGGCGTCTCAGGGGAAATCACCCTTCCCCTCTTGGACCTCGAAAGGGTCCTTCACACCCTTGGTGTGACCCAAGAAGTTCCCTGTTCCAACCATCCCCACACGAGAGGAACCCCGAGGGTCCTGCCGCGAATCAAGAGAAGCCCAGTTTGCCAATCAAGATGAGGGTCCCTTTCCCTGCTATGTCTGGAAAGGTTTCCCGGTGCTCCTCTCACATCCCAGGTGGAGGTGCTCACACTAGGAAACTCGGGAGGAGCAGCAGTTGTAGGGCCACAATTCCCCAAGACCCAAAATGCATCGACTGTAACCCCGAGGCCTGACGCCCGAAACCCTGGCACATGTGACAGCTCTGGGGTACCTAGATTGCAAGCCACAGATTCCTGTGTCTGCTCGATGAGGAGCCTGACACTCCTGCTGCAGCTGAAGTGAAAGCAGCCATGCACAACTCCAGGTGAGACAAAGTCTGACTCCCCTGTAGGGGCTCCATATGAACCTCAAAGCCTAAATGTGTCAGGCATAGAGCCACGGGGTGACAGTCAAGGCAGTGCAGGGCAGTCAGGTTCATCTGTAGAGGATGAGGCATTTCGGGGTCTTAGGGAATGGTGGCCCAACACCTGATGCTCCTCCTGACTCTCCTGGTGCGAACGTCTCCTCCTGGGATGCGAGGGGAGCGCCAGGAACCAATTTCCGATGGAGCAGGGAAAGGGACCCTCATCTGGAGCTGAGCAGGGACAAACGGGGCTCCTCTTGATTCACGACAGGACCGTCGGGGTTCCTCTCGAGCGGGGAAGGATGGGGCGGGGAACTTCTTGGGTCACAGCAAGGGTGAGAAGGAGCCTTTCGAGGTCCAAGAGGGAAGGGGTGAGTTCTCCCAAGACAGGGCAGCGGACAAGAGACTCAGCCCACCTGCAGCAGAGAAGCTTCTGGTTTTTCTCGAGTTATGGTGGGGTCCTCTTGAGTTACGACGGGAACCCCAGGGAACCGACCATGTGGCCTCAGGAAAGGCCAATTTCCATGCCAGTTGACAGGAGCCTCTGGGGATTCCTCCTCAGTGGTCGCCGGGTCCTCAATCCTCGTCTGGTGCTAAGGCTGGAGCCTGAGTATTCCTTGCCCGTGCTGACTTAGGTCTTGGGGCTCCCCTGGAGCCCCCAGAGTGGAGTCATACCTCATTGAGCCTGGAGACGTATACGGCGGCTTGCCTCCACTGCTGCAGCAGCAGTGTCAGGCTCGCTGTCGAGCGGACACAGGGATATGTGGCTTTTGCTCGAGATACCCCTGGGCTCTCATACGTGCCAGTGTGTTGGGCATCGATCCTTGGGGTGACAGTCGGTGCAGTGCAGGCCAGTCAAGTTCATCTGGAGTGAGCAAGGCCTTTGGGAGTCTTGGGGAATGGTGTCAAGACCCCTGATGCTCCTCCTGACTGTCCTAGTACGAGCATCTTCTGTTGGGATGTGTGGGGAGCGCTGGGAAACCTTTCCCGACAGAACAGAAAGAGACCCTCATATGAAGCTCAGCAGGGGATAACGGGGCTCCTTTTGAGTCTTGGTGGGACCCTCGCTGTTCCTCTCAAGTGGGGCCAGGTGGGGCCAGGAAATTCTTGGGTCACAGCAAGAAGGTGAACGACCCTTTTGAGGTCCAAGAGAGAAGGGGTGATTTCCCCTGAGACACCACAGCGGACCAGGTCCTCACCCCGCCTGCAGGGGAGAATCTTTTGGTTTCTCTCATATTGTGGCTGGGTCCTCTCGAGTTAAGACAGGGACCCCAGGGACTCACCCCTGTGGGCTCAAGAGAGGCTAGTCCCTGTGCCAGTTGCCAGGCGCCTCTGGGGATTCCTCCCCAATTGTCGCCCAGTGCTCAGTCCTCGTCTTGTTCTGAGGGTGGGGCCTGAGCTTTCTTTGACCGTCCTGACTTAGGTCTTAGGGTACCTCTAGGGCCCCCACAGAGGAGACATGCCTCGTCTTGTCTGGAGACGTGCATGGCCGCTTGGCTCCCAAGCTGCAGCAGCAGTGTCAGGCTTCCCATGGAGTGAACACAGGAAATAGTTGCTTGCCCTCCAGGTACCTGAGGGCTGTCACACGTGCCAGTGTGTCTGGCGTAGAGTGTCGGGGTGACAGTCGAGGTAGTACAGGGCAGTCAGTGTCCGCTGGAGTGGACTAGGCACTTCAGGGTCTTGGGGAATGGTGGCCCGACCCCAGATGCTCCTCCCGACTCTTCTGGTGCGAGTGCCTCTGCTTGAGGTGCGAGGGGAGGACCAGGAAACCTTTCCCGATTGAACAGGGAAAGGGACCCGCATCTGAAGCTTAGCAGGGGCAAATAAGGCTCCTCTTGAATCGTGGTGGGACCCTTGGGGTTCCTCTCGAGTGGGGATGGGTAGGGTGGGGAATATCTTGGGTCACTGCAAAGGGGAGAAGGAGCCTTTTGAGGTCCAAGAGGTAAGGGGTGATTTCTCCCGAGATGAAGCAGCGGACAAGGGCCTCAATCCGCCTGCAGGGTAGAAGCTTCTGGTTTTTCTCGAGTTGCAGCTGGGTCCTCTCTAGTTACGATGGGGGCCAAAGGGACCCGAACCTGTGGCCTCAGGAGAGGCCAGTCTCCGTGCCAGTCGCCAGGCGCCTCAGGAGATACCTCCACAGTCATCGCTGGGTCCGCAGTCCTCCTCTGGTGATGAGGACAGAACGTGAGCTCTCCTCGCCCCTGCTGACCTAGGTCCTGGGGTTTCCCTGTAGTCCCCACAGGGGAGTCAGGCCTCGTCTCGTTTGGAGATGTGCACAGCCGCTTGCCTCCCCAGTTCAAGCAGAATTGTCATGCTTCCCATCCTGTGGGCACAAGGATATGAGGCTTTCCCTCGAGGTACACCAGGGCTGTCACACGTGCCAGGGTGTCAGGCGTCGAGCCGCGGGGTGACACTGGAGGCAGTGAAGGGCACTCAGGTTCATCTGTAGAGGATGAGGCATTTGGGGGTCTTGGAGAATGGTGGCCCGAAGCCTGATGCTCTTCCCGACAGTCCTGGTGCAAACGCCTCCTCCTGGAATGCAAGGGGATCGCCAGGAACCCATTTCCGATAGAGCAGGGAAAGGGACCCTCATCTGGAGCTGAGCAGGGGCAAACGGGGCTCCTCTTGAGTCGCGATGGGACCCTCGGGGTTCCTGTCGAGTGGGGGTGGGGCGGGAAAATTCGTGGGTCACAGCAAGGGTGTGAAGGAACCTTTTGAGGTCCAAGAGGGAAGGGGTGAGTTCTCCCAAGACAAGGCAGCAGAGAAGAGACTCAGCCCACGTGCAGCAGAGAAGCTTCTGGTTTTTCTTGAGTTATGTCGGGGTCCTCTTGAGTTATGAGAGGAAAGCCAGGCAACCGCCCCTCTGGCCTCAGGAGAGGCCAGTCTCCATGCCAGTTTCCAGGAGCCTCTAGGGATTCCTCCTCAGTGGTCGCTGGGTCCTCAATCCTCTTCTGGTGCTGAGGCCAGCGCCTGATTATTCCTCGCCCATGCTGACATAGGTCTTGTGGTTCCCCTGGAGGCCCCCCAGTCTAGTCAGGCCTCATTTAGTCTGGGGACGTATACGGCCACTTGCCTTTCCAGCTGCAGCAGCAGTGTCAGGATTCCCATCGAACTGACACAGGAATCTGTGTCTTGCCCTAGATGTACTACCCATGGCTGTCTCACGTGCCAGTGGGTCAGGCTTTGAGCCTCGGGGTGACAGTCGAGGCAGTGCAGGGCAGTCGGGTTCATCTAGAGTGGACGAGACATTGGGGGACTTCCAAAACTGTGGCCCGACCTCTGATGCTCCTCCTGACTCTACTGGTGGGGACGGCTCCACTTGGGATGTTAGGGGAGTTCCCAGAACCCTTTCCCGAAGGAGCAGGGAAAGGGACAGTCATCTGGAATTGACCAGGGGCAAACAGGGCTCTTCTTGAGCCTCGGCGGGACCGTCTGAATTCGTCCCATGTGGGGACGGGAAGGCAAGGAACTTCTTTGGTCACAGCAAGTGTATGAAGGAGCCTTTCGTGGTCCAGGAGGGAAGGGGTGATTTCCCACGAGATGCCGAAGCTGACAAGGTCCTCATTCTGCCTGCAGGGGAGAAGGTTCTGGTTTTTCTCGAGATGTGTTAGGGTCCTCTCGAGTTACAACGGGGACCCCAGGGATCGCCCCTGTGGGCTCAGGAGAGGCCAGTCTCCATGCCCATTGCCAGGCGCCTCTGGGGATTCCTCCTCAGCCATTGCCAGGTACTCAGTCTTTGTCTGGTGCTGAGGCCGCAGCCTGAGATTTCCTCCCTGTACTGACATAGGACTTGGGGTTCCCCTGGAGCCCCCACAGGGGAGTCAGTCCTCGTTTCGCCTGGAGATGTGCATGGCCGCTTGCCTCTCCAGCTGCAGCATCAATGCCAGCTTCCTGTTTTGCGGACACAGGGATCTGTGGCTTGCCCTCGAGATACCCCAGGGTTGTCACACGTGCCAGTGTGTCAGACGTCGAGCCTCGGTGTGACAGTCAAGGCAGTGTAGGGCAGTCAGGTTCATCTGGAGTGGAGGAGACATTTGGGGATCTTGAGGAATGGTGGCCCAAACCCTGATGCTCCTCCCGAATCTCATGGTGGGAACAGCTGTTCTTGGAATGTGAGGGGAGATCTGGGACCCCTTTCCCGACGAGCAGGGAAAGGGACAAACATCTGGAGCTGAGCAGGGGCAAACGGGGCTCCTCTTGAGTTGCAGCAGGACCATCGGGGTTCCTCTCGAATGGGGACTGGTTGGGCGGAAACTTCTTGAGTCACAACAAGAATTTGAAGGAGCCTTTCGAGGTCAAAGAGGTAAGGGGTGATTTCCCCTGAGTCACTGCAGGGGACAAGGTCCTCACCCCAATTGCAAGGGAGAAGCTTCTGATTTTTCTCGAGTTGCAGCAGGGTTTCTCGAGTTACAACGGTGAGTCCATGGACCCACCCCTGTGGCCTCAGGAGAGGCCAGTTTCCATGCCAGTTGCCATGCACGTTTGGGGATTCCCCCCTGTCATCGCCAGGTCCTCAGTCCTCATCTGGTGCTGAGGCTGGTACTTGAGTTTTCCTCGCCCATGCTGACATAAATCTTGGGGTTCCCATGGAGCCCCCACAGAGGAGTCAGGCCTCATCTCGCCTGGAGACGTGCACTGCCGCTTGACTCCACAGCTTCACAGCAGTGTCAGGCTTACAGTCGAGCGGATACAGGGATCTGTGGCTTGCCCTCAAGGTACCACAGGGCTGTCACACGTGCCAGTGTGTCGGGCATTGAGCCTCGGGCTGAGAGTCTAGGCAGTGCAGGGCAGTCAGTTTCATCGGGAATGAACGAGGCATTTAGGGGTCTTTGGAATGTAGCCCTACCCCTGATGCTTTTCCCGAGTTTCCTGGGGCGAGCACTTCTTCCTGGAATTCCAGAGGAACGTCGGGAACCCTTTCCAGACATAGCAGGGAAACGGACACTCATTTTGAGCTGAGCATGGGCAAACGGGTCTTCTCTTGAGTTGCAGTGGGACCCTCGGGGTTTATCTCATGTGGGGACCGGGGGAAGGGGAACTTCTTGGATCACACCCAGAGTGTGAAGGACCCTTTCAAGGTCCAAGAGGAAAGGGATGATTTCCCTCGAGATGCCACAGCGGACAAGGGCCTCACGCCGCCTGCAGGAAAGAAGCTTCTCATTTTTTTCGAGTTGCAGCCGGTCCTCTCCAGTTACGACGGGAACCCCATGGACCCACCCCTGTGGCCTCAAGAGAGGCCAGTCTCCGTGCCAGTTGCCAGGCGCCTCTGGGGAATCCTCCTCAGTCATCGCCGGGTCCTCAGTACTCGTCTGTTGCTGAGGCGTGAGCCTGAGCTTTCCTTGCCCGTGCTGACATAGGTCTTGGGGTTCCCCTGGATCCCCCACAGGGAGTTAGGCCTCGTTTCACCAGGAGACGTGCACGGCTGCTTGCCTCTCCAGCTGTGGCAGTCGAACGAACACAGGGAAATGTGGCTTAGCCTCGAGGTACCCCAGGGCTGTCATATCTGCCAGTGTGTTGGGCGTTGAACCATGGGGTGACAGTTGGTGCAGTGCAGGCCAGTCAGGTTCATTTAGCCTGAACAAGGACTTTGGGGGTATTGGGGAATGGTGGCAAGACCCCTGATGCTCCTTCGACTGTCCTGGTGCAAGGGTCTCCTGTTTGGATGAGATGGGAGCGCTGGGAGCCCTTTCCCGACAGAGCAGGAAAGGGACCCTCATCTGGAGCTCAGCATGGGCTAACGGGGCTCCTTTTGAGTCTTGGCGGGACCCTTGGTATTCCTCTCGAGTGGAGCTCGGTGGGGCGGGGAACTTCTTGTGTCACAGCAAGAAGAAGAACGACCCTTTTGAGTTCCAAGAGTGAAGGGGTGATTTCTCCTGAGACGCTACAGCAGAAAGGTCCTCACTCCGCCTGCAAGAGAGAATCTTTTGGTTTTTCTCAAGTTGTGGCGGGGTCCTCTCCAGTTAAGACACGAACCCCAGGGACCCGCCCCTATGGTCTCAGAAGTGTCCAGTCTCTGTGCCATTTGAGATGCGCCTCTAAGGATTCCTCCCTAATCGTTGGCCCATCCTCCGGTTACATCTGGTGCTGAGGCCAGAGCCTGAGCTTTCCTCGCCAATGCTGACATAGGTCTTGGGGTTTCTCGGAAGCCCCCACAGGGGAGTCAGATCTCGTTTAGCCTCAAGACGTGCACGGCCGCTTGCATCCCCAGCTGAAGCAGCAGTGTAAGGCTCCCCGTCGAGCGGACACAGGGATCTCTAACTTGACCTCGAGTTACTACCCAGGGCTGTCACACGTGCCAGTGTGTCAGGCGTCGAGCCTCGGTGTGACATTCGAGGCAGTGTAGGGCAGTCAATTCATCTGGAGTTCAGGATACATTTGGGGATCTTGAGAAATGGAGGCCCGAACCCTGATGCTCCTCCCAAATCTCAGGGTGCCAGCGGCAGTTCTTTGGATGGGGGTGGGGAGCATCGGGACCCCTTTCCAGACGAGCAGGGAAAGGCACAAACTTCTGGAGCTGAGCAGGGGCAAACGGGGCTCCTCTTGAGTTACAGCAGGACAATCAGGGTTCCTCTCGAATGGGGACTGGTGGGGTGGGAACTTCTTGGGTCACAGCAAGAATATGAAGGAACCTTTAGAGGTACAAGAGTTAAGGGGTGATTTCCCCCGAGACGCCACAGGGGACAAGGGCCGCTCCCCAATTGCAACAGAGAAGCTTCTGGTTTTACTCCAGTTGTGGCCAGTCCTCTAGAGTTACGATGGGACCACTGGGACCCACAACTGTGGCTTCAGGAGAGGCCAGTTTCCGTGCCGGTTGCCAGGCACCTCTGGTGATTCCTCCCCAGTCGTCGCTGGGTCCTCAGTCCTAGTCTAGTGATGAGATCTTAGCCTGAGCTTTCCTTGCCTGTACTGCCATAGGTCTTGGGGTTCCCCTGGAGCCCACACAGGGAATCAGGCCTCTTCTCGCCTGGAGACTTGCATGGCCTCTTGCCTCCCCAGCTGCAGCAGCAGTGTCAGGCTCCCCTTTGAGCGGACATAGGTATCTGTGGCTTGCCAGTGTGTCGGGCGTCAAGCCTTGAGGTGACAGTCGAGGCAGTGCATGGCCGTCAGGTTCATCTGGAATGGAGGAGGAATTTGGGGGTCTTGGGGAATGGTGGCCCAACCCCTGATGCTCCCCCTGAATCTCCTGGTGTAAGTGCCTCTGCTTGAGGTGCGAGGGGATGACCAGGAACCCTTTCTCGATGGAGCAGTGAAAGGGACCCTCATCTCAAGCTGAGCAGGGGCAAATAAGGCTCCTCTTGAATCGTGGCGGGACCTTTGGGGTTCCTCTCAAGTGGGAAGGGTAGGCGGGGAACATCATGGGTCACTGCAAGGGGGAGAAGGAGCCTTTTGAGGTCCAAGAGGGAAGGGGTGATTTCCCCCAAGATGACGCAGCGGACAATGGCTTCACTCCGCCTGCAGGGTAGAAGCTTCTGGTTTTTCTCGAGTTGCGGTAGGGTCCTCTCTAGTTATGAGGGGGACCACAGGGACTCGTACCTGTGGCCTCAGGAGAGGCCAATCTCCGTGCTAGTTGCCAGGAACCTCAGGGGATATCTCCCCAGTCGTCGTTGGGTTCGCAGTCCTCGTCTGGTGCTGTGGCCGGAGCCTGAGCTTTCCTCGCCCGTGCTGACCTAGGTCCTGGGGTTTCCCTGTAGACCCCACAGGGGAGTCAGGCCTCGTCTCACTTCGAGATGTGCACTGCCGCTTGCCTCCCCAGCTAGAGCAGCATTGTCATGCTCCCCATCCTGTGAACACTGAGATATGAGGCTTTCCCTTGAGGTACACCAGGGCTGTCACACGTGCCAGTGTGTCGGGCATCGAGTCGCGCGGTGAGAGTCAAGACAGTGCAGGGCAGTCAGGTTCATCTGTAGTGGATGAGGCATTTAGGGGTCTTGGGGAATGGTGGCCCGACCCCTGATGCTCCTCCTGACTCTCCTGGTACGAATGCCTCCTCCTGGGATGCGAGGGAAGCGCCGGGAACCCATTTCTGATGTAGCAGGGAAAGGAGCCCTCATCTGGAGCTGAGCAGGTGCAAACGGGGCTCCTCTTGAGTCGCGACGGGACCCTCGGAGTTCCTCTCGAGTGGCGAAGGGTGGAGCTGGGAACTTCTTGGGTCACAGCAAGGGTGTGAAGGAGGCTTTCGAGTTCCAAGAGGGAAGGGGTGAATTCTCCCATGACAAGGCAGCGGATAAGAGACTCAGCCCACCTGCAGCAGAGAAGCTTCTGGTTTTTCTCGAGTTACGGCGGGGTTCTTTCGAGTTATGGCGGGAACCCCAGGGAACTGCCCCTCTGGCCTCAGGAGAGACCAGTCTCCGTGCCAGTTGCCAGGCGCCTCAGGGCATGCCTCCCCAGTCGTTGCCGGGTCCTCAGTCCTTGTCTGGTGCTGAGACCACAGCCTGAGCTTTCCTCAGCCATACTGACATAGGACTTGGGGTTTACCTGGATCCCCCACAGGGGAGTCAGACCTCTTCTCGCCTGGAGACGTGCACAGCCGCTTGCTTCTCCAGCTACAGCATCAATGTCAGGCTTCTCTTTGAGCGGACACAGGGATCTGTGGCTTGCCCTCGAGGTACTACCCAAGGCTGTCACACGTGCCAGTGTGTTTGGCGTCCAGCCTCAGGGTGACTGTCGAGGCAGTGCAGGGAAGTCAGGTTCATCTTGAGTGGACGAGGCATTTGGGGGTATGTGAATTGTGTCCCGACCCCTGATGCTCGTTCCGACTCTCCTGGTACGAGCGCCTCCTCCTGGGATGCGAGTGGTGTGCCGGGAATCCTTTCCAGACAGAGCAGGGAAAGGAACTCTCATCTGGAACTGAGCAGGGGCAAACGGGGCTCCTCTTGAATCGCAGCAGGACCATCGGGGTTCCTCTCAAATGGAGATTGGTATGGCGGGAACTTCTTGGGTCAAAGCAAGAATGTGAAGGAGCCTTTCAAGGTCAAAGAGGTAAGGGGTGATTTCCCCCGGGGCGCCGCAGAGGACAAGGGCCTCACTCCGCTTGCAAGGGAGAAGCTTCTGATTTTTCTTGAGTTGCAGCTGGTCCTCTCGAGTTAAGACGTGACCACTGGGACCCGCCCCTGTGGCTTCAGGAGAGGCCAGTCTCCATGCCGGTTGCCAGGCACCTCTGGTGATTTCTACCCAGTCGTCGCTGGGTCCTCAGTCCTCATCCAGTGATGAGGTGTTAGACTGAGCTTTCCTTGCCTGTGCTGCCATAGGTCTTGGGGTTCCCCTGGAGCCCACACAGGGAGTCAGGCCTCTTCTCGCCTGGAGACTTGCATGGCCTCTTGCCTCCCCAGCTGCAGCAGCAGTGTCAGGCTCCCCTTTGAGCGGACATAGGTATCTGTGGCTTGCCCTCAATGTACCCCAGGTCTGTCACACTTACCAGTGTGTCGGGTGTCAAGCCTTGGGGTGACAGTCGAGGCAGTGCAGGGCTGGCAGGTTCATCAGGAATGGAGGAACAATTTGCATGTCTTGGGGAATGGTGGCCCGACCCCTCATGCACCTCCTGACTCTCCTGGTTTGAGTGCCTCTGCTTGAGTTGCCTGGGAAGGACCAGGAACCCTTTCTCGATGAAGCAGGGAAAGGGACCCTCATCTGAAGCTGAGTAGGGCAATAAGGCTCCTCTTTAATTGTGGCGGGACCCTTGGGATTCCTCTCGAGTGAGGACGGGTAGGGGGAGGAAAGTCATGGGTCACTGCAAGGGGGAGAAGGAGCCTTTTGAGGTCCAAGAGGGAAGGGGTAATTTCCCCGAGATGACGCAGCAGACAAAGGCCTCACTCCACCTACAGGGTAGAAGCTTCTGGTTTTTCTTGAGTTTCAGCAGGGTCCTCTCTTGTTACAAAGGGGACAACAGGGACCCAAATCTCTGGCCTCAGGAGAGACCAGTCTCCGTGCCAGTTCCCAGGCGCCTCTAGGGATTCCTCCCCAGTCCTCGTCGGATCCTCAGTCCTCTCGTGCTGAGGCCTGAGCCTGAGCTTTCTTTACCCGTGCTGACATAGGTGTTGGGGTTCCCCTGGATCCACCACAGGGAGTTAGTCTTCATCTCCCCTGGAGACCTGCACGGCCGCTTGCCACCCCAGCTGCAGCAGTAGTGTCAGGCTCGCCATAAAGCGGACACAGGGATATGTGACTTTTGCTCGAGGTAACCCTGTGCTGTCATACGTGCCAGCGTGTTGGGCGTCGATCCTTGGGGTGACAGTCGGTGCAGTGCAGGCCACTCAGGTTAACGTAGACTAAACGAGGCCTTTTGGGGTCTTGGGGAATGGTGGCAAGACCCCTGATGCTCCTCCCGACTGTCCTGGTGTGAGCGTTTCCTGTTGGGATGTGAGGGGAGCGCTAGGAACCCTTTCCCATCAGAGCAGGAAAGGGACCCTCATCTCGAGCTCAGTAGGGGCTAACGGGGCTCCTTTTCAGTCTTGGTGGGACCCTCGATGTTCCTCTTGAGTGGGTATGGGTGGGGCAGTGAACTTCTTGAGTCACAGCAAGAAGGTGAACGACTCTTTTGAGCTCCAAGAGAGAAGTTGTGATTTCTCACGAGAAGCCACAGAGGACAAGGTCCTCACCCCACCTGCAGGGGAGAATATTTTGTTTTTTTCTCAAGTTGTGGTGGGTTCCTCTCGAGTTACGACGGGGACCGCAGGGACTCGCCCATGTGGCCTCAGGAGAGGCCAGTCTCCGTGCCAGTTGCCCGGCGCCTCTGGGATTCCTCCCCACTTGTTGACGGGTGCTCAGTCCTCATCTTGTGCTGAGGCACAAGCCTGAGCTTTCCTCGACCGTCCTGACCTAGGTCTTGGGGTACCACTGGGGCCCCCACAGAGGAGACAGTCCTCGTCTCACCTGGAGACATGCATGGCCGCTTGCCTCCCCAGCTGCAGCAGCAGTGTCAGGCTTCCCATCGAGCGGACACAGGAATTTGTGGGTTACCCTAGAGGTACCCAAGTGCTGTCACACGTACCAGTGTGTCTGGCGTCGAGTGTCAGGGTGACAGTCGAGACAGTACAGGCCAGTCAGGGTCTGCTGGAGTGGACTAGGAATTTGGGGGTCTTGAGGAATGGTGGCATTACCCCTGATGCTCCTCCTGACTCTAGTGGTGCAGGCGCCACCTCTTGGGATTTGAAGGGTGTGCAGGGAACCTCTTCCCGATGGAGCAGGGAAAGAGACCTTCATCTGGAGCTGAACAGGGGCAAACGGGCCTCCTCTTGAGTCTCAGTGGGACCCTCGGGGTTTCTCTTGTTTGGGGACGGGTGGGGCGGGAAAATTCTTGGGTCACAGCAAGGGGGTGAATGAGCCATTCGAGGTCCAAGAGGGAAGGGGTGATTTCACCTGAGAAGCTGCAACAGACAAGGGCCTCACAACGCCTGCAGGGGAGAAGCTTCTGGTTTTTCTCGAGTTGTGGCGGGGTCCTCTCGAGTTAGGACGGGGACCACAGAAACCAGCCCTTTGGCCTCAGGAGTGTCCAGTCTCCGTGCCAGTTTCCAGCCGCCTCTGGGGGGTCCCTCCCCAGTCGTCGTCGGTTCCTTGGGTATCGTCTGGTGCTGAGGCTGGAGCCTGACCTTTCCTCCTCTATGCTCCCATAGGACTTGGGGTTCCTCTGAAGCCCCCACAGGGGAGTCAGGTCTCGTTTAGCTTCCAGACGTGCTCGGCCGCTTGCCTCCCAAGCTGCAGCAGCAGTGTAAGGCTCCCCATCGAGCGGACACAGGGATCTTTGACTTGACCTCGAGGTACTACCCAGGACTGTCACACGTGCCAGTGTGTCAGGCGTCGATCCTCGGTGTGACAGTCGAGGCAGTGTAGGGCAGTCAGGTTCATCTGGAGTGGAGGAGACATTTGGGGATCTTGAGGAATGGTGTCCCGAACCCTAATGCTCCTCCTGAATCTCATGGTGCCAGCGGCTGTTCTTGGGATGTGAGGGGAGAGCTGAGACCCCTTTCCCGACGAGCAGGGAAAGGGACAAACATCTGGAGCTGAGCAGGGGCAAACGGGGCTCCTCTTGAGTTGCAGCAGGACCATCGGGGTTTCTCTCGAATGGGGACTGGTTGGGCGGAAACTTCTTGGGTCACAACAAGAATATGAAGGAGCCTTTCGAGGTCAAAGAGGTAAGGGGTGATTTCCCCCGCGACGCCACAGGGGACAAGGGCCTCACCCCATATTGCAAGGGAGAAGCTTCTGGTTTTTCTCGAGTTGTGGCAGGGTTTCTCGAGTTACAACGGGGAGCCCATGGACCCACACCTGTGCCCTCAGGATAGGCCAGTTTCCATGCCAGTTGCCACGCGCATTTGGGGATTCCCCCCAGTCAACATCGGGTCCTCAGTCCTCGTCTGGTGCTGAGGCTGGTACTTGAGTTTTCCTCGCCCATGCTGACATAAATCTTGGGGTTCCCATGGAGCCCCCACAGAGGAGTCAGGCCTCGTCTTGCCTGGAGACGTGCACTGCAGTTTGCTTCACAGCAGTTTCAGGCTTCCAGTCGAGCGGATACAGGGATCTGTGACTTGCCCTCGAGGTACCACAGGGCTGTCACACGTGCCAGTGTGTCGGGCATTGAGCCTCGGGCTGAGAGTCTAGGCAGTGCAGGGCAGTCAGTTTCATCGGGAATGGGCGAGGCATTTGGGGGTCTTTGGAATGGTAGCCCTACCCCTGATGCTTTTCCCGAGTTTCCTGAGGTGACCACCTCTTCCTGGAATTCCAGAGGAACGTCGGGAACCCTTTCCAGACATAGCAGGGAAAGGGACCCTCATCTTGAGCTGAGCATGGGCAAACGGGTCCTCTCTTGAGTTGCACTGGGACCCTCGGGGTTCATCTCCTGTGGGGACGGGTGGGGTAGGGAACTTCTTGGGTCACACCCAGGGTGTGAAGGACCCTTTCAAGGTCCAAGAGGAAAGGGGTGAATTCTCCCACGATAAGGCAGCAGACAAGAGACTCAGCCCACCTGCAGCAGAGAAGCTTCTGGTTTTCCTCGCGTTACGGTGGGGTCCTCTCGAGTTACGGCGGGAACCCCAGGGAACCGCTCCTGTGGCCTCAGGAGAGGCCAGTCTCCGTGCCAGTTGCCAGGCGCCTCAGGGGGTACCTCCCCAGTCGTTACCGGGTCCGCACTTCCTGTCTGGTGCTAAGACCGAAGCCTGAGCTTTCCTCACCCGTACTGACATAGGACGTGGGGTTCCCCTGGATCCGCCACAGGGGAGTCAGTCCTCTTCTTGCCTGGAGATGTGCACGACTGCTTGCCTCTCCAGCTACAGCATCAATGTCAGGCTTCTCTTTGAGTGGAAACAGGGATCTGTGGCTTGCCCTTGAGGTACCCCAGGGCTGTCACACGTGCCAGTCTGTTGGGCCTCCAGCCTCAAGGTGACTGTCGGGGCAGTGTAGGGAAGTCAGGTTCATCTTGAGTGGATGAGGCATTTTGGGTTCTTTGTGAATTGTGGCCCCACCCCTGATGCTCCTTCCGTCTGTCCTGGTACCAGCGCCTCCTCCTGGGATGCGAGTGGTGTGCCGGGAATCCTTTCCGGACAGAGCAGGGAAAGGGACTCTCATCTGGAACTGAGCAGGGGCAAATGGGGTTCCTCTTGAGTCGCAGCAGGACCATCGGGGTTCCTCTCGAATGGGGATTGGTATGGCGGGAACGTCTTGGTTCACAGCAAGAATGCGAAGGAGCCTTTCGAGGTCAAAGAGTTAAGGGGTGATTTCCCCCAGGACGCTGCAGGCGACAAGGGCCTCACTCCGCTTGCAAGGGAGAAGCTTCTTGTTTTTGTCGAGTTGTGGCCGGTCCTCTCGAGTTCCGACGGGATCACTGGGACCCGCCTCTGTGGCTTCAGGAGAGGTCAGTCTCCGTGCCAGTTGACAGGCACCTATGGTGATTCCTCCACAGTCGTCGCTGGGTCCACAGACCTCATCTAGTGATGAGGTCTTAGCTGAACTTTCCTTGCCTCTGCTGCCATAGGTCTTGAGGTTCCCCTGGACCCCCCACAGGGAGTCAGGCCTCTTCTCTCCTGGAGACTTGCATGGCCTCTTGCCTCCCCAGCTGCAGCAGCAGTGTTAGACTCCCCTTTGAGCGGACATAGGTATCTGTGGCTTGCCCTTGAGGTACCCCAGGTCTGTCACACTTGCCAGTGTGTTGGGCATCAAGCCTTGAGGTGACAGTCGAGGCATTGCAGGGCAGTCAGGTTCATCTGGGATGGAGGAACAATTTACCGATCTTGGGGAATGGTGGCCCAACCCCTGATGCACCTCCTGTCTCTCCTGGTGCAAGTGCCTCTGCTTGAGTTGTGAGGGGAGGACCAGGAACCCTTTCTCGATGGAACAGTGAAAGGGACACTCATCTCAAGCTGAGCAGGGACAAATAAGTTTCCTCTTGAATCGTGGTGGGACCCTTGGGGTTCCTCTCGAGGGGGGAAGGATAGGCGGGGAACATCATTGGTCACTGCAAGGGGAGAAGGAGCCTTTTGAGGTCCAAGAGGGAAGGGGTGATTTCCCCCGAGATGACGCAGTGGACAAAGTCCTCACTCCACCTGCAGGTTAGAAGCTTCTGGTTTTTCTCGAGTTGTGGCAGGGTCGTCTCTAGTTATGACGGGACCCAAGGGACCAGAACCTGTGGCCTCAGGAGCGGCCAGTCTCCGTGCCAGTTGCCAGGCGCCTCAGAGGATACCTCCCCAGTCGTTGCCGGGTCCGCAGTCCTCGTCTAGTGATGAGGACAGAACGTGAACTCTCCTTGCCCGTGCTGACCTAGGTTCTGGGGTTTTCCTGTAGCCCCCACAGGGGAGTCAGGCCTCGTCTCACTTGGAGACGTGCACGGCCGCTTGCCTCCCCAGCTCGAGCAGCATTGTAACGCTCCCCATCCTGTGGACACAGGGATATGAGGCTTTCCCTCGAGGTACACCAGGGCTGTCACCCGTGCCAGTGTGTTGGGTGTCGAGCCGCGGGGTGACAGTCGAGGCAGTGCAGGGCAGTCAGGTTCATCTGGAGTGGATGAGGCATTTGGGGGTCCTGGGGAAGGGTGGCCCGACCCCTGACGCTCCTCCCCACTCTCCTGGTGCGAACGCCTCCTCCTGGGATGCGAGGGGAGCGCCGGAAACCCATTTCCGACAGAGCAGGGAAAGGGACCCTCATCTGGAGCTGAGCAGGGCAAACGGGGCTCCTCTTGAGTTGCAATGGGACCCTCAGGGTTCCTCTCGAGTTGGGAATGGTGGGGCGAGAAACTTCTTGGGTCACAGCTAGGGTGTGAAGGAGCCTTTTGAGGTCCAAGAGGGAAGGGGTGAGTTCTCCCAAGACTAGGCAGAGGACAAGAAACTCAGCCAACCTGCAGCAGAGAAGCGTCTAGTTTTTCACGAGTTATGGTGGGGTCCTATAGAGTTACAACGGGAACCCCAGGGAACCGCCCCTGTGGCCTCAGGAGAGGCCATTTTCCTTGCCAGTTTCCCGGAGCCTCTGGGGAGTCCTCCTCAGTGGTCGCCGGGTCCTCAGTTCTCGTCTGGTGCTGGGGCCGGTGGCTGAGCATTCCTCGCCCATGTTGACTTAGGTCTTGGGGTTCCCATGGAGCCCCCTCAGTGGAGTCAGGCCTCATTTAGTCCGGGGACATATACATCTGCTTGCTTCCCCAGCAGCAGCAGCAGTGTCAGGCTTCCCGTCGAGCGGACACAGGAATCTGTGTCTTGCCCTAGATGTACTACCCAGGGCTGTCACAGGTGCCAGTGTGTCAGGCTTCGAGCCTCGGGGTGACAGTCGACGCAGTGCAGCGCAGTCAGGTTCATCTGGAGTGCACGAGACATTGGAGGACTTCAAAATTGTGGCCTGACCCCTGATGCTCCTCCCGACTTTCCTGGTTGGAAAGGCTCCACTTGGGGTGCGAGGGGAGTGCCCAGAACCCTTTCCCGAAGGATCAGGGAAAGGGACAATCATCTGGAGCTGAGCAGAGGCAAACAGGGCTCTTCTTGAGTCATGGTGGTACCTTCGGAATTCGTCCCAAGTGGGGAATGGAGGGGAAGGGAACTTCTTTTGTCTCAGCAAGGGTATGAAGGAGGCTTTCGAGGTCCAAGAAGGAAGGGTTGATTTCCCATGAGATGACGAAGCTGACAAGGTCCTCATTCCGCCTGCAGGGGAGAAAGTTCTGGTTTTTCTCGAGATGTGTTAGGGTCCTCTCGAGATATGACGGGGACCCCAGGGAACCGCCCCTGTGGCCTCAGGAGAGGCCAGTCTCAATGCCAGTAGCCAGGCGCCTCTGGGGATTCCTCCCCAATCACCCCTTGGTGCTCAGTCCTAGTCTTGTGATGAGGATGGATCCTGAGCTTACCTCGACAGTCCTGACCTAGGTCTTGGGGTACCCTGGGGCCCCCACAGAGGAGACAGGCCTCATCTCACCTGGAGACGTGCACAGCCGCTTGCCTCCCCTGCTGCAGCAGCAGTGTCAGGCTTCCCGTCGAGTGGACACAGGAATTTGTGGCTTGCCCTCTAGGTACCCCAGGGCTGTCACACGTGCCAGTGTGTTATGGGCATCGAGCCTCGGGGTGACCGTCGAGGCAGTGCAGGGCAGTCAGGTTCATCTTGACTGCACGAGGCATATGGGGGTCTTTGTGAATTGTGCCCCCAACCCCTGATGCTCCTCCCGACTCTCCTGGTGGGAGCGCCTCCTCCTGTGATGCGAGTGGTATGCCGGGAATCCTTTGCCAACAGAGCAGAAAAAGAGACTCTCATCTGCGACTAATCAGGGGCAAATGAGGCTCTTGAATTTCGGCGGGACCTTGGCATTGTTCTCCAGTGGGGACGGTTGGGGCTGGAAACGTCTTGGGTCACAGCAAGTGTGTGAAGCAACATTTCGAGGTCCACGAGGAAAAGGATGATTTCCTGAGATGCTGCAGTGGACAAGGGCCTCACCCCACCTTCTGTTTTTTCTCGAGTTGCAGTGGGGTCATCTCGAGTTACCACTGGAACTTCAGGGACACGGCAATGTGTTCTCAGGAGAGGCCAGTCTCCGTGCCAGTTGCCAGAAGCCTCTGTGGATTCCTCTACAGTCATTGCCGGGTCCGCAGTCCTCCTCTGGTGATGAGGACAGACCGTGAGCTTTCCTCACCCGAGCTGACCTAGGTCCTAGGGTTTTCCTGTAGCCCCCACAGGGAAGTCAGGCCTCGACTCGCTTGGAGATGTGCATGGCCGCTTGCCTCCCCAGTTGAAGCAGCAGCATCAGGCTCACTGTCGAGCTGACACAGGGATCTGTGGCTTTCCCTCGTGGTACCCCAGGGCTGTCACACGTGCCAGTGTGTCGGGCGCCGAGCCTCGGGGTGACAGTCGGGGCAGTGCAGTGCAGTCAGGTTCATGTGGATTGGACGAGGCATTTGGGGGTCTTGGGAAACGGTGGCCCGAATCCTGATGCACCTGCCGACTCTCCTGGTGCAATCTCCTTCTCTTGGGATGCGAGGAGAGCACCGGGAATGCTTTCCCGACAAATAAGGGAAAGGGACCCTCATCTTGAGCTGAGCAGGGACAAACGGGGCTCCTCTTGAATCTCGGCGGGACCCTCGGGGTTCCTCTCCAGTGGGTCCGGTTCGAGCGTGGAACTTCTTGGGTCACATCAAGGGGGTGAAAGAGCCTTTCGAGGTCCAAGAGGGAACAGGTGATTTCCCCCAAGACGTCGCAGCAGACAAGGGCCTCACCCCGCCTTCAGGGGAGAAGCTTCTGTTTTTTCACGAGTTGCAGCAGGGTCCTCTTGAGAGACAACAGGGACCCCAGGGACCCGCTCCTGTGGCCTCAGGAGAGGCCAGTCCCCGTGTAAGTAGACAGGTTCCTCTGGGGATTCCTCCCCCGTTGTCGCCAGGTCCTCAGTCCTCGTCTGGTGCTGAGGAGGGAGCCTTTGCTCTCCTCGCGTGTTTTGACATAGGTCTTGGGGTCCCCTTGAGCTCCCAATGCGGGGTCAGGCCTCGTCTTGCCTGGAGACTTGCATGGCCCCTTGCATCCCCAGCTGCAGTAGCAGTGTAAGGCTTCCCGTCAAGCGGACACAGCGATCTGTGGCTTGCCCTCTTGGTACCACAGGGCTGTCACACGTGCTAGTGTATTGTGTGTCGCGCCTCGGGGTGATAGTCGAGGCATGCAGGGCAGTCAGGTTCATCTGGAGTGGACAAAGCATTTGCGGGCCTTTGGGACTGGTGGCCCAATTCCTGATGCTCCTCCGGACTCTCCTGGTGGGAGTGCCTCCTCTTTGGATGCGAGGGGAACACCGGCAAACTTTTCCCGACGTAGCAGGGAAAGGGACCCTCATGTGGAGCTAAGCAGGGAGAACGGGGCTCCTCTTCAGTCATGGCGGGGCCCTCGGTGTTCCTCTCGAGTGGGGACTGGTGGGGTGGGGAACTTCTTGGGTCAGAGAAGGGGTGTATAAGGAGCCATTAGAGGTCCAATAGGCAAGCAGTGATTCCCCCTGACGCTGTAGCAGACAAGGTCCTCACCCCGCCTGCAGGGCAGAAGATTCTGGCTTTTCTAGAGTTGCGGCAGTGTCCTCTGGAGTTACAATGGGGGCCACAGGGATCCAACCCTGTGGCCTCAGGAGAGGCCAGTCTCCGTGAGAGTTGCCAGGCGGCTCTGGGGATTCCTTCCCAGTCTTGGCCGGGTCCTCAGTTTTTGTCTGGTTCTGAGGCCGGAGCCGGAGCTTTCCTCGCCTATGCTGACATAGGTCTTGGGGTTCCCCTGGAGCACCTACAGGGGAGTCAGGCCTCTTCTCGCCTGGACACGTGCACGGCCGCTTGCCTGACCACCTGTACCAGCAGTTTCAGGCTCCATGTCGAGCAAACACAGGGATCTGTGGCTTTCCCTGGAGGTACCAAAGGGCTGTCACACGTGCCAGTGTGTCAGGTGTCGAGCCTTGGGCTGACAGTCGAGGCAGTGCAGAGCAGTCAGGTTCATCTGACTTGGACAAGGCATTTGGGGGTCTTGGGGAATGGTGGCCCAACCCCTGATTCTTCTCCCGACTTTCCTGGTACGAGCACCTCTTCTTGGGATGTGAGGGGAGCCATGGGAAACCTTTCCCTAATGAGCAGGGAAATGGACCATCATCTGGAGGTTAGCAGGGGCAAACGGGGCTCCTCATGAGTCTCAGTGGGTCCCTCAGGGTTCCTCTCGAGTGGAGGCAAGTGGGGCGGCGAACATCTTGGGTCACAGCAAGGGTGTGAAGGAGCCTTTCGAGGTCCAAGAGGAAAGGGGTGATTTCCCCGAGATACTGCAGCAGACAAGGGCCTAATCCCTCAAGCAGGGTAGAAGCTTAGTGTTTTTCTCTAGTTGAGGCGGGGTCCTCCCGAGTTACAACGGGGACCCCAGGGACCCGCCCCTGTGGCCTCAGGAGAGGCCAGTCACTGTGCCAGTTGCCAGGCTCCTTTGAGCATTCCTCCAGAGTCGTTGCAGGGTTCTCAGTCTTCGTATGGGCCCGAGGTCTACCCTCAAGGCAAAGGATGGCAGGGGGCTGTCTGCCACCCCCAGGGGGCCCGACGTCTCCCTGCGAGGCAAAGGATGGTGGGAGGCTGCCTGTCGCCCCCGGGGGGGCCCGAGGTCTTCCAAAAGAATCCCCTGCAGCCAATAAAGATTAACCAATTAGTAAATACCAGGAATACCCGTGCAGCGAATCCCCCCTTGCCAACTGTCTGTTCTAAACCAATAAATACTGCTGTAATTTTGGGCTCAGTGCTCTTGCTCCACTCCACTACGTTGGATGAGTTGGTGCCCTATCTTCAGCTAGAAATAAAACCCCTTCATGCTTTTGCATTTCCGTGGACATCTTATTCTCTCAGGTTTGTGGACTCGGACTCTGGACATAGCAATAGTAGTCTCTTATGATCCTTTTTATTTCTGTGTTGTCTGTTGTGGTC
Source organism: Eudorcas thomsonii (assembly GCA_006408755.1). Classification (NCBI taxonomy): domain Eukaryota; kingdom Metazoa; phylum Chordata; class Mammalia; order Artiodactyla; family Bovidae; genus Eudorcas; species Eudorcas thomsonii. The sequence continues at coordinate 56,253 of SJYE01029932.1, forward strand.
TCTACATTTTCTTTTTTAATTTTACTGATTTGATTTTTCTCCCTTTGTTTCTTCATGAGTCTGGCTAATGGTTTGTCAATGTTATTTTCTTTCAGAGAATCAGCTGTTGGTTTTGTAGATTTTTGCTATGGTCTCTTTTGTTTCTTTTGTGTTTATTTTTCCCTAATTTTTAAGATTTCTTTCCTCTACTAACCCTGGGCTTCTCCATTTCTTCCTTTTCTAGTTGCTTTAGGTTTAGAGTTAGGTTATTTATTTGACTTTTTTCTTGTTTCTTGAGGTATGCCTGTATTGCTATGAACTTTCCCCTTAGCACTGCTTTTATTGTGTCCCCCAGGTTTTGGGTTGTTGTGTTTTCATTTTCATTCGTTTCTATGCATATTTTGATTTCTGTTTTGATTTATTCTGTGATTTGTTGGTTATTCAGCAGCGTTTCTTTCAGCCTCCTTATGTTGGAATTTTTAATAGTTTTTCTCCTGTAATTGAGATCTACTCTTACTGCATTATGGTCAGCAAAGATGCTTGGAATGATTTGAGTTTTTTGAATTTACCAAGGCTAGATTTATGGAAAAGGATGTAATCTATCCTGAAGAAGGTTCAGTGAGCACTTGAGAAAATAGGTGAAAATCNGTGTCATTGTTTTGGTTGGTGGAGCTGGATTTCTTCTCTGTGGAGTGCAATGAAGTGTGCAGTAATGAGTTATGAGATGTCAATGGTTTTGGAGTAATTTGGGGCAGCCTGTATACTGAAGCTCAGGGCTGTGTTCCTCTGTTGCTGGAGAATTTGTGTGATATGTCTTGCTCTGGAACTTGTTGGCCCTTGCATGGTGCTTGGTTTCAGTGTAGGTGTGGAGACATGTGATGAGCTCCTATCAAGTAATATTCCCTGGATTCAGGAGTTCTCAGGATTTGGACTTAAGACTCCGGCTTCTAGTTTACAGTCTTCTTTTTACAGTAGTCTCAATACTTCTCCTTCTATATAGCACCATTTATATAACATCTAGGTTAATGATGAAATGTTTCTCCACAGTGAGGGAAACCCAGAGAGTTTCACCGAGTTACATGGAGAAGAGAAGAGGGAGGAGGGTGTTAGAAGTGACCCAGTGAGATGAAGTGGCATCAAAAGAAGAGAGAGCAAGCTAGCCAGTAATCACTTCCTTATTTGCGCTCAGAGATGTTCATGGAGTTATACAGAGAAGAGAAGAGGGAGGAAGGAAACGGGTGGACAGGTGGATAAGAGGGGGGAAATGAAATGCAGAGAGACAGATTTAGCCAGTAATCAATTCCTTAAGTGTTCTCCACCGTCTGGAACACACAGAGATTCACAGAGTTGGGTATAGAAGAGAAGGGGAAGGGAGGAGAGAGAGGTGACCTGGCGGAGAAAAAGGAGAGTCCAAAGAGAAGAGTCAAGCCAGTAATCTCGCTCTCAAGTAAAAATGGGTACTGAAGATTGGGGAAGAAGAAGAAGAAGTCACGATAAGTGACATATGTCATGATATAAAACACTTGTCACGATAAGTGACTTATGTCGCGATATAAAACATTTGTCACGGTAAGTGACTTATGTCATGATATAAAACATGACATAAGTCACATATCATGACATAAGTCACTTATCGTGACATATCATGGCAAGTGTTTTATATCATGACAAGTGTTGTTTTTTTATTCTTATTATTAAAATTATGGGTTTATGCATATTGTCACAAGAAGCATTATTCTTATTATTAAAATTATTGTTTTATTAAATTTTTTAAATTTGCTTTAGAAATAGGATCTTTTTTTGGAAAAATAATTGTAGGTTATAAAAATGAAAATTAAAGGCATAATAGAGGAATTAAAAATTTTTTTAAAGTTAAAAAAGAGAAGAAAAAGAAAAGAAAAAAGAGAATGATCATAAAAATAGTAAAGATATATCTAGAACTTTCTCTGCTGTTGTTGTGGGCACTGTGGGGACAGTTCACTTGTGGATAGTTTCTTGGTCTGGCTTATATTTCTCGATCTATAGGCCCCTTCCTATGTAGTCCGTACTAACAATAGGGTTTTAATCTATTGCACCTGTCACTTCCAAGGCGGTTCCCTCTGTTTTAGCTTCTTCCATTTGCTGATCTCTTCAGTGTCTGATTTTTGCCCTGACAAAAGGGTTGTGGTGGTCGACACTATTTTAGGCTCACTTGTTCAGTCGCATTGTTCAGTCACACTGTGGGAGGGAGGGACACTGCAAAAAATAACCATGGCATCTGCTCGCAGTGTCTCAGCCACACTGGGCCTGCCCCTGCTCACAGCACACACAGTTCAGGCTCTAGGTTGCCCCACCAGGAACTGTCTGAGGCCATTCCTGGGCTGCATGCACCTCCCAGGTCTAAGCTGTTCATGTTCAGGCACTCAGGCAGTCCTCAGATATGCAGACTCCATTGGGCCTCCGTTTTGTGCCCTTCCCAGGTCCAAGTAGCTCAGGTGTTTGGCAAGCACTGTTGCTGTGACTTATCACCTCTCCCATCCCTTCTGCTCAGTTTTCTGGGTGTACAACTGGTGCACCTTTATGGGTGTACATCAAGCAGATGATGACTGTCCAGAACCCCAAGAAATCTTAATTAGCAAAGAAGTCTGCTAGCAGATTGGCAGATAATGTCTCTCTGGGGCTTCTATTGTCCCCTTCCGTCCCTTCTGGCTCTGGCTGCTTGTCACTGGAGGGTGATGGTCGGCAGCCGACTAATTCTGTTCCATCCTTTGTTCTGTGAGCTGTCCTGGAAGTTTCTTATGTTAGAGCTTTTCACGTGGTGGCTATCCCACAATCTAGTTTTCTAGCCCAAGTTAGTTCACTCTGGTTACCCTTGGGGCATTCAGGCCCAATGCTTAAGAAGCAATGCTGCCCTCGACTCCCTGCCCAGCCCCCACTTGCTAGTGGCAGATGTAGGTACCTGTGCTACTTCTGCACTGGGGAAGTTACTGTTGGGCTCATAATCTGTGGTTTTAATTATTTACTTATTTTTCCTCCCTGTTATGTTGCCCTCTGTGATTCCAAGGCTCACCACAGACTCAGCAGCCAGAGTGTTTCTTGGTGTTTGGAAACCTATCTCTTTTTAAGACTCCCTTCCCAGGACAGAGCTCCCTCCCTACCTCTTTTGTTTCTCTTTTTGTCTTTTATATTTTTTCCTACCTATTTTCGAAGACAATGAGCTGCTTTTCTGTGTGCATGATGTCCTCTGCTGGCATTCCAAAGTTGTTTTGTGGAATTTACTCAGCATTAAAATGTTCTTTTGATGAATTTGTGGGGGATAAAGTGGTCTCCCGTCCTATTCTTCTGCCATTTTAGGACCACCCAGATCAGAACCTCTCCTGTTGCCTCAGGGTGGTCTAGTCTCCTTTTAAATTGTGATGCAGTGCATGGAATTGCTCTCAAGTCACTGCAAGGGAAAGGGCCTCATCTCCCATTGAGTTGGAATCTAGTGTTACTTCTCAAGTTGCAGCCTGAAGCTTCAGCTTCCTCTCGAGTTGCAATGGGGACCTCAGGGTACCTCTCATCTTACCTGAGTTTAATCAAGGCTCCTTTTTAGGTGTGAGGGTTGGTCAGGATTGCTCTCAAGTCACTGAGAAGGAAATGGGCCTTATCACATTGAGTGGGAAATCCTGTGGTGTTTCTTGAGTTGCAGAGGGAAGCTTTGGGTTGCTTTTGAGTTTTGAGGGGGACCTCAGTGAGCCTCTCATTATTGCCTCAGGGATGTCAAGCCTCCTTTCGAGTTGTGAGGGCCACCTAAGGATTCCTCACCAGTCGCCTAGGGGTTATAGGAGCTGATTTCAGGATGAGGCGGGATTCAGGGTTCCTTTCCAGTTGTGACAGAGATCTTGAGGTTCCTATTGAGTTTCAATAGGGGATTCGGCCCTTGCCATGTGTTGAAGTATGGAACTTGATTTCCTACCGAGCAAAATGTGTGTCAGGCCTCCTGTCGAATTGAGGTCGGGATGTGGATCTTTTTTATAGAGGTACATCAGGGGAGTCAGACTTCCATTCGGGTGGTGAAGGCATACTTGGGGTTCCATTCTAGTCAATGTAGGGGAGTCAGGCCTTACCTCGAATTGAGGACGTACTCACTGTCCTTTCAACTTGCAGAACGAATTCTCAGGCTTCCGCTATGGTTTCAACAGGTGGGACAAGCCTTCTCTTTAGATATGAGGGAACATTGGGATTCTCCTCAAGATGAAGCCAAGGAATAGGCCCTCAGTAGAGATGAAGCAGTGAACATGGGGCTCTTCTTGATTTGTTGTGGGAAAGCGAGGTGGCAACAAATATTGTGGATAGCCTCTTGAGTGGCTAAAAAGAATCGAACCTCCTTTCCATTTTCGAGAGGGAACATGGAGTTGCTCTCGAGGCACTGCAGTGGAAAAGGTCCTAATCTTGCTTACAGGTGAGAATCTCATGGTTTCTCGAGTTGCCACCAGAAGTTTGGGGTGCTTCTCCAGCTGAAACAGATACCTCAGGGGAACCTCTTGTGATGCCTCAGGGAAGTCAAGTCTCTTTTCAAGTTGCAAGGAGGAGCAGAGGGTTGCTCTCGACTCGCTGCAGGGGAATCGGGCCTCATCTCACATTCAGGGGAGAATCTCGTGATGTTTCTCAAGTTGTGGTGGGAAGCCACAACTGGGCTCCTCTCATTTTGACGTGGTCTTCTGGGAGCCTGGCATGCTGCCTCAGGCAAGTCAGGCCTCCTTTCCGGTTCTGAAGGGCACTTCGGGATGCCTTTGAGTCGCTGAAGTGCGAAATATGCTCTCATTTCAGAATGGGGAGAGAGTCAGGCTTGCTCTCCAGTTGTGACAGGGATCTAGGGCTTCCTATTGAATTTCAAACGGGAAGTCAGGCCTCGGCTCGTGTTGAGACATGGAACTCCACTTTCCAGTCAAATTGGAAAAAGGGGTATCAGGCCTCCTGTTGAACTGACATGGGGAATTTTGGCTTTTTGTAGAGGTGCAACAGGGGAGTCAGACCTCCCTTCGTGTTCTTAGGGGATACTCAGGGTTCCATTAGAGTCTTTTCAGGGGAATGAGGTTTTATCTTGGATTGAGGGGGAAGTTGGTGTCCTTTTGACTTGCAGTAGGAACCCCAGAATTCCTCTGGGGTTCCAATAGGGAGGACAAGCCTCCACTTGAGGTGTTAGCGGAAAGTTGGGATTCCTCTGAGTTGAAGCAGGAGAATCGCTGCTAATCTTGAGTGAGGTTGGGAAAAACGGGGCTCTTTTCGAGTTGTGACGTGAAACTCATGGCTCCTCTCCAGTGGTGATGGGAATCTCGGGGAACCTGTTGAATTGTGTAAAGGGATTCAAGCCTCTTTTTGCGTTTCAAAAGGGAATAGTGGATTTCTCTTGAGGCCCACACTGGAAAAGGGCCTTATCTCGCATTTGCAGTGGTGGTAGTGTTAGGGGATCTTGTTTTTCTCAACTTCCAGTGGGGAGATTGGGGTTCCTCTAGATTTCTGAACGTGAACCTAGGGAACCTCGCGTGTTTCCTCAAGGAAGTCAAGTTTCCTTTCGAGTCGCAAGGTGGTGTGTGGCATTGCTCTCGAGTCACTGCAGGGGCAATTGGCCTCATTTTTCACTGAGGGATCTATCTCATGGTGTTTCTCAAGTTGCAGCCTGAAGCTTTAGTTTCCTCTCGAGTTGTGAAGGAGAACTCAGGGAACCTTTCATGTTGCCTCAGGGTAGTCTAGACTCCTTTTGAGTTGCAATGTGGTGTGCGGAATTGCTCTTGAATGACTGCAGGAGAAAAGGCCTCATCTCACGTTGGGTTAGAATCTCATGGTGTTTCTCAAGTTGTGACCTGAATCTTCATGCTCATCTCGAGTTGTGACAGGGACCTCAGGGGAGCTCTCATGTTGCCTGAGATTAGTCATGGCTCCTTTCGAGGTACGAGGGTTAGACAGGATTGCTCTCCAGTCACTGAGAAGGGGAAATGGGCCTTATCCTTATTGAGGGTAAATTTCTAGTGCACCGCAGCAGACAAGGGCCTCACCCTGCCTGCAGAAGAGAAGCTTCTGGTTTTTCTCGAGTTGCAGTGGGGACCCCAGGGACCCGCCCCTGTGGCCTCAGGAGAGGCCAGTCTCCGTGCGAGTTGTGAGGCACCTCTGGGGATTCCTCCTGTGTCGTCGCCGGGTCTTCAGTCCTCGTCTGGTGCTGAGGCCGGAGCCTTAGCTTTCCTTTCCTGTGCTGACATAGGTCTTGGGGTTCCCCTGGAGCCCCCACAGGGGAGTCAGGCCTCGTCTCGCCTGGAGACGTGCACTGCCACTTTCCTCTCCAGCTGCAGCAGCAGTGGGGAGGACGACGATCAAACAGGAATCTGTGGTTTTCCCTCAAGGTCCCCCAGGGCTGTCACACGTGCCAGTGTGTCGGGAGTCAAGCCTCGGGGTGACAGTCGAGGCAGTGCAGGGAAGTCAGGTTCATCTGAAGTGGATGAGGTATTTGGGGGTCTTGGGGAATGGTGGCCCGACCCCTGATGCTCCTCGTGACTCTTCTGGTGAGAACTCCTTCTGGGATGCGACGGGAGGGCCAGGAACCCATTTCCGACGGATCAGGAAAGGGACCTTCATCTGCAGCTGTGAAGGGACCCCAGGGACCCGCCCCTGTGGAATCAGCAGAGGCCAGTCTCCGTGCCAGTTGCGAGTCGCCTCTGAGACTCATACCCAGTCTTCGCCAGGTCCTCAGTCTTCGTCTAGTGCTCAGAGTGGAGCCTGAGCTTTCCTTGCCCATGTTGACATAGGCCTTAGGGTTTTTTTGGAGCGCTCACAGGGGAGTCAGGCCTCGTCTCGCCTGGAGATGTACTCGGCCCCTATCCTCCTGAGCTGCAGCAGCAGTGTCCGGCTCCCCGTCAAGCAGACAAGGTTATCTGTGGCTTTCACTCGAGGTACCCCAGGGATGTTACACGTGCCAGTGTGTCAGGAGTCGACCCTCGGGGTGACCGTCAAAGCAGAGCAGGACAATCAGGTTCATCTGGAGTGGACGAGGCATTTGGGGGTCTTGGGGAATGGTGGTCCGAACCCTGAGGCTACTCCCGACCCTCCTGGTGCAACCGCCTTCTCTTGAGATGTGAGGGGAGCATCGGGAACCCTTTCCCGACGAGGCAGGGAAAGGACCCCTCATCTGGAGCTGTGCAGGGGAAAGCGGGGCTCCTCTTGAGTAGTGGCGGGACCCTCAGGGTCCCTCTCGAGTCGGGACCGGTGCGGCAAAAAACTTCTTCGGTCACACCAATGGTGTGAAGGAGTCTTTCGAGGTCCAAGAGGTAACCGGTGATTTACCCTGAGACGCAAGAGGGGACAAGGGGCTCAGCCCGCCTGCAGGGAAGAAGCTTCTAGATTTTCTCGAGTTGCGGCAGGGTCATGAGTTATGACGAGAACCCCAGGAAACAGCCCCTGTGGCCTCAGGAGAGGCCAGTCTCGGTGCGAGTTTCGAGGCGCCTCTCGGGATTTTTCCCCTGTCGTCACTGGGTCCTCAGTCCTCATCTGGTGCTGAGGCTGGAGCCTGAGCTTGCCTCGCTCATGCTGACAAAGGCCTTGGGTTTTCCTGGAGCTCACACAGGGGAGTGAGGCCTCCTCTCGACTGGAGACGTGCACGGCCGCTTGGCTCCCCAGCTGCAGCAGCAGGGTCTTGGTCACCGTCGAGCTGACACAGGCACTGTGGCTTGCCCTCGAGGTAACCCAGGGCTGTCACAAGTACCAGTGTGTCGGGAGTTGATCTCGGGGTGACAATCGAGTCAGTGCAGGGCAGTCAGGTTCATCTTGAGTGGACGAGGCATTTGAGGTCTTGGGGAATGGTGGCCCGACCCTTGAGGTTCCTCCCGACTCTCCTGGTGGGAGCGCCTCCTCTTGGGAGGCGAGGGGAGCGCCAGAAACCCTTTCCCGACGGAGCCATGAAAGGGCTCCCCATATGGAGCTCAGCAGGGGAAATCGGGGCTCCTCATGAGTCGCAGCAGGCCCTCGGGGTTCCTCTCGAGTGGGGACGGGTGGGTCGGGGAACTTCTTGGGTCACAGCCAGGGTGTGAAGGAGCCGTTTGAGGTCCAACAGGTAAGGGTTGATTTCCCCTGAGACCCCGCAGCGGACAAGGGCATACAGCTGCCTGCAGAAAAGAAGCATCTGGTTTTTCTCGAGTTGCGGTGGGTCCTCTCGAGTTACGACAGGGACCCCAGGTACCCAAGCCTGTGGCTTCAAGAGAGGCCAGTCTCCGTGTGAGTTGCGAGGCTCCTCTGCGGATACTGCCCAAGTTGTCGCCGGGAAATCAGTCCTCGTCTGGTGCTGAGGCCAGAGCCTAAGCTTGCCTCGTTCATGCTGACATAGGTCTTGGTGTTTCCCTGGGAGCCCCCACAGGGGAGTCAGGCCTCGTCTCCCCTGAAGACGTGCACAGCCGCTTGCCTCCCCAGCTACAGCAGCAGTGTTCAGCTCCCCGTCGAATGGACACAGGGATCTGTGGGTTTCCCTCAAGATACCCCAGGGCTGTCACACATGCCAGTTTGTTGGGAGTCCTGCCTCGGGGTGACAGTCGAAGCAGTGTAGGGCAGTTAGTTTCATTTGGAGTGGATGAGGCATTTAGAGATCTTGGGGAATAGTGGCCTGAACCCTAAGGCTCATACAGACTCTCCTCTTGTGAGCGCCCCCTACTAGGATGTGGGGGGAGCGCCGGGAAACCTTTCTTGTCGGAGCAGGGAAAGGCCCTACATCTGGAGCTGAGCAGGGGAAAATGGGGCTCCTCTTGAGTCACAGCGGGACCCTCGGGGTTCCTCTCGGGTGGGGCCGTGTGTGGCGAGGAACTTCTTGGGTCACAGCAAGGGTGTGAAGGAGCCTTTCAAGGTCCAATACGGAAGGGGTGATTTCCCCGAGATGCAGCAGCAGACAAGGGTCTCACCGCACCCGCAGGGGAGAAGATTCTGGTTCTTCTCGAGTTTCCTCCCGAGTTACGACCGGGACATCAGGGACTCGCCCCTGTGTCCTCAGGAGAGGCCAGTCTCCGTGGCAGTTGACAGGCGCCTCTGGGGATACCTCCCCAGTCATCGCAGGGTCCTCAGTCTTCATCTGGTGCTGAGGCCAGAGGCTGAGCTTTCCTCGCCCATGCTGACATAGTTCTTAGTGATCCCCAGGAGCTACCACATGGGTGTCAGGCCTCGTCTTCCCTGGAGACGGGCATGGCTGCTTGCCTCCCCAGCTGCAGCAGCACTGTCAGGCTCTTCGTCGGGCGGACATAGGGATCTGTGGCTTTCCCTGGAGATACCCCAAGGCTGTCTCACGTTCCAGTGTGTCGGGCGTCGAGCCTCGAGGTGACACTTGAGGCAGTGCAGGGCAGTCAGGTTCACCTGGAATGGATGAGGCATTTGGGGTTCTTGGGGAATGGTGGCCTGACCCCTGATTCTCCTCCCAACTCTCCTGGTGCCAGCGCCTCCTCCTGGGATGCGAGGGGAGTGCCGGGAATGCTTTCCCGACGGAGTAGGGAATGGGACCCTCATCTGCAGCTGAGCAGGGAAAAACGGGGCTCCTCTTGAGTTGTGGCGGGACCCTAGGGGTTCCTCTCCTGTAAGGACAGGTGGAGCGGGGAACTTCTTGGGTCACAGCAAGGTTGTGAAGGAGACTTTCGAGGTCCAAGAGTGAAGGGGTGATTTCTCCTGAGAGGCCGAAGTGGACAGGGGCCTCACACCCCCTGTACGGGAGAAGCTTCTGGATTTTCTCGAGTGGCAGTGGCAGACCATCATCTGGAGCTTAGCAGGGGCAAACGGGGCTCCTTTTGAATCGCAGCGGGTCCCTTGGGGTTCCTCTCGTGTTGAGATGGGTTTGTCGGGGAATTCTTGGGTCACAGCAAGGGGTTAAGTAGCCCTTCGAGGTCGAAGGCGGAAGGTAGATTTCTCCTGAGATGTCGAAGCGGATAAGAGCCTCACACCGCTTGCAAGGGAAAAGCTTCTTCTTTTTCTCGAGTTGCAGTGGGTTTCTCGAGTTACGACGGGGAGCCTGTGGACTCGCCCCTGTGGCCTCAGGAGAGGACAGTCTCCGTGCCATTTGCCATGCACCTTTGGGGATGCCTCCCCAGTCTTTGCCTGGTCCTCAGCCCTCGTGTGATGCTGAAGACGGTACCTGAGCTTTCCTCGCCAATGCTGACCTAAATCTTGGGGTTCCCATGGAGCTTCCATAGGGGAGTCAGGCCTCGTCTCGCCTGGAGATGTACACTGCCGCTTGCCTCCACAGCTGCAGCAGCAGTGTAAGGTTCCTTGTCAACTGGACCCAGAAATCTGTGACTTGACCACGAGGTACCACCCAGGGCTGTCTCACATGCCAGTGTGTCAGGGTTCGAGCTTCGGGGTGACAGTCAACGCAGTGCAGGGCAGTCAGGTTCATCTGGAGTGAACGAGGTATTTGAGGGTCTTGGGGAATGGTGGCAAGACCCCTGATGTTCCTCCCGACTGTCCTGGTGCGAGTGTCTCCTGTTGGGATGTGAGGGGAGCCCTGGGAACCCTTTCCTGACAGAGCAGGTAAGGGACCCTCATCTGGAGCTCAGCAGGGGAGAATGGGGCTCCTTTTCATTCTTGGCAGGACCCTCGATGTTCCTCTCCAGTGGAGACAGATGGGGTGGGGGTACTTCTTGGGTCACAGCCAGAAGAGGAACGACCCTTTGGAAGTCCAAGAGAGAAGGGTTGATGTCCCCCGAGACACCACAGTGGATAAGGGCTTCAGCCTGCATGCAAGGGAGAAGCTTCTGATTTTTCACGAGTTGTGGTGTGGTTTCTCTAGTTATGACGGGCAGCCCATGGTCCCACCCCTGTGTTCTCAGGAGAGGGCAGTCTTTGTGCCAGTTGCCATGCTCCTTTGGGGGTCCTCCCCAGTCATCGCCAGGTCCTCAGTCCTCCTCTGGTGCTGAAGCCAGTACCTGAGCTTTCCTCGCCCATGCTGACATAAATCCTGAGGTTCCCACGGAGCTCCCACAGGGGAGTCAGGCATCGTCTCTCCTGGAGACGTTGCACTGCCGCTTGCCTCCGCAGCTGCAGCAGCAGTGTAAGGTTCCCCGTCGAGTGGACACAGGAATCTGTGACTTGACCTCAATGTACCACCCAGGGCTGTCACACGAGCCAGTGTGGCATGCTTCGAGCCTCAGTGTGACAGTCAATGCAGTTCAGGACAGTCAGGTTCATCTGGAGTGAATGAGGTATTTGGGGATCTTGGGGAATGGTGGCAAGACCTCTGATGCTCCTCACTTTAAGAAACACCACGGGAAGAAAGAACCACACCTAGGGACCATTGATGAAAGCCTTTATTGGGTGGTCACTCTCGGGCAGAAAGCCCGGGGGCGGGTGGGCAAGGAAACAAAGGGAGTCTGCTAGGTATCAAGGTGGGGCGACGTTTTATAGCCAGGGCTGGCGTTCACGCCAGGTTTCCCCATATATGAAAAAAAGCACGGACTACAGCGGCAGTTGGTGTCCAAGGGCTCTGTGTCGGCTCCTGATTGGACCATGCTGCCAGGGGGTCGGTCCCCAGAAGTCTGGTCCGCTTCCAGTGTCTGCTTGGTTGCTGTCCTGCCTCCAAGGCTTGTCTGCAGCACTTTTCTGGGGCGTGCCTCAGCATGCCCGGGCATGTCTCAACATGCCCAACCTTCCATCCTGGTCTTTTCGATATAGGACAAGGGGCACCGATTCTCTCTGGCTACTTCCTGCTGAACAGGGGTGGCGAGGGGTAGGGTGTGGCCAGGATGACAGGGGGCGTCTGCCATTAATATTGTCACGGAGTGTTTGTTGGAAGCCCTTGGTACTGCTGTCGCAGCACCATCTGCTGGACCATGTTGAGTCGTTGTTTGATAAAGGCCAGAAACTTATTTAGGATACAGGGCCCGAAAGTAAGGAGCAGCAGGAGGATGATGAGTGGTCCCATTAGGGAGGATAGCAGAGTCATCAGCCAAGGGGAGCTCTGGAACCAGGACTCGAACCAGCCCTGCTGGGCCTCCTGCTCTCTCTCCCTGTGCTCTAGTCCCTCTCTTACCTTGGCCATGGATTCCCTTACTACCCCCGTATGGTCTGCGAAGGAGCAACATTCCTCCTTGAGGGCTGCACAGAGGCCCCCTTGTTGTAGGAAGAGTAGGTCTAGTCCTCGCCTCTTTTGTAGCACCACCTCTGACAGGGAAGTCAGAGATTTTTCTAAGGCCATCATGGACTTCTCTATTCGGGCAATGTCCTCATCAATGGCAACTCTTAGGGAGGTCAAACCCTGGTTTTGTACAGACAGTGATGCAATCCCGGTGCCCATTCCCACTGCTCCCAGAACAAACAGTGTTGCCAGAGTGAGCGCTGTGACCGGCTCCCTCTTTTCCCAGGCGCGTGAGGTGCCCCGATCCCAGAAATTGTGTAGAACTTCTTCAGAATGATTGTTAATTTTAGGCATCTCTGCTACCAGAACGCAAAATTCCCTGTTCTGCTTGAAAACAGCAAGGTGTAGGCAGGGCATCAACCCGGTGTGTGAACAAACCCACCAGCCCCCGGCTCCGGGTGTCACCCACTTTGTTGTTTCTAGTCCAGTGAGACTGGCGGTCTGAGCGCACAGGGTTGCCTTTTCGGGCAGGACCGTCCCTAGGCAGGTTCCTTGTCCCCACACCTCTTGCATGGTTAGGCCCACTTTACGGTCCCCCCACTGACACTGGGGCGGGTTAGGGCTGGTGCACAGGTTGTAGGAGGCATTGTGAGCAGGATCTGGCTAGGAGCACATGTGGAACACAGGGTGGGGCGAGAGTGCAACGCCCAAAATTCCTGAACATAGGGGACCTCAGACCATTTTCCCATTCTCCGGCAATAATTATCTAAATCACAGAGGACGTTAAAGTCTAATGTCCCTGTGGCTGGCCATTATGAGCATTTATCTAGGGAATACTGAGGCCAGGCCTGTGAACACAGAAAAGTGAGCTGCTTGGGGCGGATATATCCCTTTAGTCTTAGGGTCCGCAGGTTAGCCAGCAGGCACTCTAAGGGGCTGGAGTATTGGGGATCGGGTGTGGAGGCTGTCGATCCCATGGCGACCACAGAGCGTGGAGGCAACGCCTGCTGCCCGAATGTCTTCGGACGTGTCAAGGGAAGTCGGAGGTCCGTGCAGCCGTTCGAAACATCTTCCTCACGAGCTGGGGACCAGAAAAGGCCGAAGCCGGAGGTCTACTCAGCCATTTGGGACGTCTCCCTCACGAGCTGGTGACTGGAAAAAGCCGAAGCCGGAGGTCTACTCAGCCGCTGGGGACGTCTCCCCCAAAAGCTGGTGACCGGGAGGGCCCAGTAAGTGCACACCCATTACCAGGCCCTAGGAGGTGTCGGCAGGGAGGGCAGGCCCCAAAGCCAAAGGGACTTACTCCATATCCTGCCATCTGGGAGGTTGGCCAGCCGCATGGGTCTGGGGCTACCCTGGCAGCGGAGCTCGAGGGGGCCTCAACGGCGAGTGCCAGGGGCTCTCACCTTGAGCCCCACGTTGGGCACCAGATGTAAGAAATGCCGCAGGAAGAAAGAGCCACCCCTAGGGACCGTTGATGAAAGCTTTATTGGGTGGTCTCTCTCGGGTAGAACTGCCGGGAGCGCATGAGCAAGGAGACAAAGGGAGTCTGCAAGGTATGCAAGGAGGGGTGAGGTTTTATAGCCAGGGCTGGCGTTCAAGCCAGGTTTCATAGTATAGGGGAAAAGCGCGGGCGACAGCGGTGGTTGGTGTCCAAGGGTTCTCTGTCGGCTCCTGATTGGACCATGCTGCAGGGGGGTCGGTCCCCGGAAGTCTGGTCCACTTCCAGTGTCTGCTTGGTTGTTGTCCCGCCTCCGAGGCTTGTCTGCGGCACTTTTCTGGGGCATGCCTCCGCATGCGCTGGCATATCCCAACATGCCCAACCATTCACTCCTGATTGTCCTGGTGCGAGTGTCTCCTGTTGGGATGTGAAGAGAGCTCTGGGAACCCTTTCCGGATAGAGCAGGAAAGGAACCCTCATCTGAGCTCGGCAGTGGAGAACGGGGCTCCTTTTCATTCTTGGTGAGACCCTCGGTGCTCCTGTTGTGTGGGGACGGGTAGTGTGGGGAACTTATTGGGTCACAGCAAGAAGGTGAACGACCCTTTGGAGGTCCAAGAGAGAATGGGTGATTACCCAGAGACGCCACAGCGGAAAAGGGCCTCACTCCGTTTGCAAGGGAGAAGCTTCTGGTTTTTCTCGAGTTGCGGCGGGGTTTCTTGAGTTACGACGGGGAGCCCATGGACCCGCCCCTGTGGCCTCAGGAGAGGCCAGTCTCCATGCCACTTGCCATGCGCCTTTGAGGATTCCTCCCCAGTCATCGCCGGGTCCTCAGTCCTCGTCTGGTGCTGAAGCCGGTACCTGAGCTTTTTTCCCCCATGCTGACATAAGTCTTGGAGTTCTCTTTGGACACCACAGGGGAGTCAGGCCTCGTCTCGCCTGGAGACATGCACTGCTGCTTGCCTCCGCAGCTGCAGCAGCAGTGTAAGGCTCCCCATCGAGTGGACACAAGGATCAGTGACTTGACCTCGAGGTACCACCCAGGGCTGTCACACGTGCCAGTGTGTCAGGCTTTGTGGCTCGGGGTGACAGTCGACGCAGTGCAGGGCAGTCAGGATCATCTGGTGTCAACGAGGTATTTGGGGGTCTTGGGAATGGTGGCAAGAGCCCTGATGCTCCTCTCGACTGTCCTCATGCGAGTGTCTCCTGTTGGTATGTGAGGGGAGCGCTGGGAACCCTTTCTCGACAGAGGAGGAAAAGAACCCTCATGTGGAGCTCAGCAGGAGAGAACGGGGCTCCTTTTCATTCTTGGTGGGACCCTCGGTGTTCCTCTCAAGTGGGGACAGGTGGGGCGGGGAACTTCTTGGGTCACAGCAAGAAAGTGAACAACCATTTTGAGGACCAAGAGAGAAGGCGTGATTTCCCCGGAGACGCCACAGAGAACAAGGTCCTCACCCCGCTTGCAGGAGAGAATCTTTTGGTGTTTCTCAAGTTGTGGCGGGGTCCTCTCAAGTTATGACGGGGACACCAGGGAATCACCCCTGTTGCCGCAGGAGAAGCCAGTATCCGTGCCAGTTGCCAGGCGCCTCTGGTGATACCTCCCCCATCATCTCAGGGTGCTCAGACCTCGACTTGTGCTGAGGCTGGAGCCTGAGCTTTCCTCGACCGTCCTGACCTAGGTCTTGGGGTAACCCTGTGACCACCACAGAGGAGACAGGCCTCGTCTCTCCTGGACACGTGCACAGCTACTTGCCTGACCAACTGCAGCAGCAGTGTCAGGCTCCCTGTCGAGCGGACACAGGGATCTGTGGCTTGCACTCGCAGTACTACCCAGGGCTTTCACAGGTGCCAGTGTGTCGAGTGTCAAGCCTCGGGGTGACAGTCAAGGCAGTGCAGGGCAGTCAGGTTCATCTGCAGTGGACAAGGCATTTGGGGATCTTGGGGAATTGTGGCCCAGCCCCTGATACTCCTCCCGACATTCCTGGTGCCACTGTCTCCTTTTGTGTTGTGAGGGAAGCGCTTGGAATCCTTTCCTGACAGAGCAGGAAAGGGACCATCATCTAGAGCTTAGCAGGTACAAACGGGGCTCCTCTTGAATCGCAGTGGGTACCTTTGGATTCCTCTCACGTTGAGACGGGTGGGGCGGGGAACATTTTTGGTCACAACAAGGGGGTGAAGGAGCCCTTTGAGGTCCAAGAGAAAGGGGTGATTTCCCCCAAGAAGCCGCAGCGGATAAAGGCCTCATCACGCTTGCAAGGGAGAAGCGTCTTGTTTTTCTCAACTTGAAGCGGGGTTTCTCGAGTTATGACGGGGAGCCCATGGACCCACCCCTGTGGCCTCAGGAAAGGCCAGTCTCCATTCCAGTTGCTGTGCACCTCTCAGGATCCCTCCCCAGTCATCGCTGGGTCCTCAGTCCTCGTCTGATGCTGAAGCCGGTACCTGACCTTTCCTCACACATGCTGACATAAATCTTGGGGTTCCCATGGAGCCCCCACAGGGGAGTCAGGCCTCGTCTCTCCTGGAGACGTGAACTGCTGCTTGCCTCTGCAGCTGCAACAGCAGTGTAATGCTCCCTGTCGAGTGGACAAGGGATCTGTGACTTGACCTCCAGGTACTACCCAGGGCTGTCACACATACCGGTGTGTCAGACTTCGAGCCTTGGGGTGACAATCGGCGCAGTGCAGGGCAGTCAGGCTCATCTGGAGTGAATGAGGTATTTGGGGGTCTTGGGGAATGGTGGCAAGACCCCTGATGTTCCTCCCGACTGTATGGTGCGAGTGTCTCCTATTGGGATCTGAAGGGAGCGCTGAGAACCCTTTCCCGACAGAGCAGGAAAGGGACCCTCATCTGGAGCTCAGCAGGGAAGAACGAAGCTCCTTTTCATTCTTGGTGGGACCCTCAGTGTTCCTCTCGAGAGGGGACGGGTGGCGCAGGGAAATTCTTGGGTCACAATAAGAAGGTGAACGTCCGTTTTGAGGTCCAAGAGAGAAGGGGTGATTTCACCCGTGATGCCAGAGCGGACAAGGTCCTCACCCCCCTTGCAGGAGAGAATCTTTTGGTGTTTCTCAAGTTGTGGCATGGTCTTCTCGAGTTACGACGCGGACTCCAGGGACTCTCCCCTGTGGCCTGAGGAGAGGCCAGTCTCCGTGCAAGTTGCCAGGCACCTCTGGGGATGCCTGCCCAATCGTCTCAGTGTGCTCAGTCATCGAATTATGCTGAGGCCGAGCCTGAGCTTTCCTAGACCATTCTGCCCTAGGTCTTCGGGTACCCCTGATGCCCCAACACAGGAGACAGGCCTCGTCTCAACTGGACAGGTACATGGCTACTTGCCTGACCAGCTGCAGCAACAGTGTCAGGCTCCATGTCGAGCGGACACAGGGATCTGTGGCTTGCCCTTGAGGTACTACCCAGGGCTGTCACACGTGCCAGTGTGTCGGGCGTCGAGCCTCGGTGTGACAGTCGACGCAGTGCAGGGCAGTCAGGTTCATCTGGAGTGAACGAGGTATTTGGGGGTCTTGAAGAATTGTGGCAAGACCCCTGATGCTCCTCCCAACGGTCCTGGTGCGAGTGTCTCCTATTGGGATGCGAGGGGAGTGCTGGGTCCCCTTTCCCGCCAGAGCAGGAAAGGGACCCACATCTGGAGATCAGCAGCTGATAACGGGGCTCCTTTTCATTACTGGCGGGACGCTCGGTGTTCATCTCAAGAGGGGACGGGTACAGAGGAGCACTTCTTGGGTCACCCCAAGAAGGTGAACGACCCTTTTGAGGTCCAAGAGAGAGGGGGTGATTTCCCCCGAGACGCCACAGCAGACAAGGTCCTCACCCCGCTTACAGGGGAGAATCACTTGGTTTTTCTCATGTTTAGGCGGAGTCCTTTCGTGTTACTACAGGGACCCCAGGGATTCGCCCCTGTGGCCTCAGGAGAGGCCAGTCTCCATGCAGGTTGCCAGGCACCTCTGGGGATTCCTCTCCTATCGTCTCAGGGTGCTCAGTCCTCGACTTCTGCTGAGGGCGGAGCCTGAGCTTTCCTCGACTGTCCTGACCTAGGTCTGGGGTACCCCTGAGGCCCCCACAGTGGAGACAGGCCTCGTCTCACCTGGAGACGAACACGGCTACTGCCTGACGAGCTGCAGCAGCAGTGTCAGGCTCCATATCGAGCGGACACAGGGATCTGTGGCTTGCCCCTGAGGTCCCACCCAGGGCTGTCACACTTGTCAGCATGTCTGGCATCGAGCCTCGGGATGACAGTCAAGGCAGTGCAGTGCAGACAGGTTCTTCTGCAGTGGACAAGGCATTTGGGGGTCTTGGGAAAAGGTGGCCCGAACCCTGATGCTCCTCCTGACTTTCCTGGTGTGAGCACCTCCTATTGAGATGTGAGGAAAGCCGCAGGAAACCTTTCTCTAAGGAGCAGGGAAAGGAACCATCATCCGGAGCTTAACAGGGGCAAAAGGGGCTCCTCCTGAGTCACAGAGGGTCCCTTGGGTTCCTGTCAAGTTGAGACGGGTTGGGTGGGGAACTTCTTGGGTCACAGCAAAGAGGTTAAGAGCCCTTCGAGGTCCAAGAGTGAAGGGGTGATTTCCCCCGAGACGCTGCAGTGGATAAGTGCCTCAACCCGCTTGCATGGGAGAAGCTTGTGGTTTTTCTCGAGTTGCGGCGGGGATTCTCAAATTATGCCGAGGAGCTGATGAACCCTCCCCTCTGGCCTCAGGAGGGGCCAGTCTCCCTGCCAGTTGACATGCGTCTTTGGGGATTCCTCCACATTCATCGCCAAGTCCTCAGTCCTCGTCTGGTGCTGAAGCCAGTACCTGAGTTTTCCTCGCCCATGCTGACATAAAATTTGGGGTTCCCATGGAGCCCCCACAGGGGAGTCAGGCCTCGTCTCGCCTGGAGACGTGCACTGCCGCTTGCCTCCGCAGCTGCAGCGGCAGTGTAAGGCTCCCCGTCGAGTGGACACAGGGATCTGTGTCTTGACAACGAGGTACTACTCAGGGCTGTTACACGTGCCAGAGTGTCAGGCTTCGAGCCTTGGCGTGACAGTCGATGCAGTGCAGGGCAGTCAGGTTCATCTGGAGTGAACCAGGTATTTGGGGGTCTTGGGGAATGGTGGCAAGAGACCTGATGCTCCTTCCAACTGTCCTGGTGCGAGTGTCTCCTGTTGGGATGTGAGGGGAGCGCTGGGAACCATTTCCCGACAGAGCAGAAAAGGGACCCTCATCTGGAGCTCAGCAGGGAAAAAGGGGGCTCCTATTCATTCTTGCCGGGACCCTCACCAGTGTTCCTCACCAGTCGGGACGGGTGGGGCGGGGAATTTCTTGGGTCACAGCAAGAAGGTGAACGACTGTTTTGAGGTCCAAGTAAGAAGGGGTGATTCCCCCGAGTCGCCACAGCATACAAGGTCCTCACCCCGCTTGCAGGGGAGAATCTATTGGTTTTTCTCAAGTTGTGGCAGAGTCCTCTCCAGTTCGACGGGGACCACAGGGAATCGCCCCTGTGGCCTCAGGAGAGGCGAGTCTCCGTGCCAGTTGCCTGGCGCCTCTGAGCATTTCTCCCGAATCGTCTCAGGGTGCTCAGTCCTCAAATTGTGCTGAGGCTTTCCTCGACCGTCCTGACCTAGGTCTTGGGGTACCCCTGAGGCCCCCACAGAGGACACAGGCCTCGTCTCACCTGAAAACGTTCACGGCAACTTGACTGACCAGCTGCATAAGCACTGTTAGGCTCATGTCGAGCAGACAAAGGGATCTGTGGCTTGCCCTCGAGGTGCTACCCAGAGCTGTTACACGTGCGAGTGTATTTGGCATCAATTGTCAGGGTGAAAGTCAAAGCAGTGCAGGGCAGTCAGGTTCATTTGCAGTGGACAAAGCATATGGGGGTCTTGGGGAATGGTGGCCCAAACCCTGATGCTCCTCCCGACTTTCCTGGTGCGAGCAACTCCTCTTGGGATGTGAGGGAAGCCCCAGGAAACCCTTCGCTAAGGAGCAGGAAAAGAGATCATCATCTGGAGCTTAGCAGGGGCAAACGGGGCTCTTCTTAAGTCGCAGCGGGTCCCTTGGGGTTTCTCTCGAGATGAGATGTGTGGGGAGGGTAACTTCTTGGGTCACAGCAAGGGGGTGAAGGAGCCCTTCAAAGTCAAAAAGTGAAGGGGTGGTTTCCACAGAGATGCCGCAGCGGATAACGGCCTCACCCCACTTGCAAGGGAGAAGCTTCTGATTTTTTTCGAGTTGCGGCGGGGTTTCTCAAGTTACGACGGGGAGTCCATGGACCTTCCCCTGTGGCCTAAGGAGAGCCCAGTCTCCGTGCCAGTTGCCATGCGCCTTTGGGGATTCCTCCCCAGTCATCGCCGGGGCCTCAATCCTCGTCTGTTGCTGAAGTCAGTACCTGAGCACACCTCGCCCATGCTGACATAAACTTGGGGTTCCCATGGAGCCCCCACAGGGGAGTCAGGCCTCGTCTCACCTGGAGACGTGCACTGCCGCTTGCCTTCGCAGCTGCAGCAGTGTAAGGCTCCGCATCTAGTGGTCACAGGGATCTGTGACTTGACCTCGAGGTACTACCCACGGCTGTCATACGTGCCAGTGTGTCAGGATTCGAGCCTTGGGGTGACAGGCGACACAGTGCAGGGCAGTCAGGTTCATCTGGAGTGAACGAGGTATTTGGGGGTCTTGGGGAACCGTGGCAAGACCCCTGATGCTCCTCCTGACTGTCCTGGTGCGAGTGTCTCCTGTTGGGATGTGAGGGGAGCGCTGGGAACCCTTTTTTGACAGAGCAGGAAAAGGGACCATCATCTGGAGCTTAGCAGGGGCAAACGGTGCTCCTCATGAGTCGGAGCGGGTCCCTTGGGGTTCCTCTAGAGTTGAGACGTGTGGGGCGAGAACTTCTTGAGTCTCAAAAAGGGGGTGAAGGAGACCTTCGAGGTCCAAGCGGAAAGGGGTGTTTTCCTCTGAGATGCCGCAGCGGATAAAGGCCTCACCCCGCGTGGACCCGCACCTGTGGGCACAGGAGTGGCCAGTATCCGTGCCAGTTGCCATGGGCATTTGAGGATTCCTCCCCTGTCATCCCCGGGTCCTCAGTCCTCGTCTGGTGCTGAAGCCGGTACCTGAGCTTTCCTCGCCCATGCTGACGTAAATCTTGGGGTTCCCATGGTATCCCCATAGGGGAGTCAGGCCTCGTCTCGCCTGGAGACGTGCACTGCCATTTGCCTCCGCAGCTGCAGCAGTGTAAGGCTCCCCGTCGAGTGGTCATAGGGATCTGTGACTTGACCTCGAGGTACTACCCAGGGCTGTCACACGTGCCAGTGTGTCAGGCTTCGAGCCTCGGGGTGACAGTCGATGCAGTGCACGGCAGTCAGGTTCATCTGGAGTGAACGAGGTATTTGGGGGTCTTGGGGAATGGTGGCAAGACACCTGATGCTCCTCCCAACTGTCTTGGTACGAGTGTCTCCTGTTGGGATGTGAGGGGAGCGCTGGGAACCCTTTCCCGACAGAGCAGGAAAGAGACCTTCATCTGTAGCTTAGCAGGGGAGAACGGCGCTCCTTTTCATTCTTGGCGGGAACCTCCGTGTTCCTCTAGACTCGGGTGGGGCGGGGAACTCCTTGGTTCACAGCAAGAAGGTGAATGACCGTTTTGAGGTCCAAGAGTGGAGCAGTGATTTCCCCTGAGACGCCAGAGCAGACAAGGTCCTCACCTCGCTTGCAGGGGAGAATCTTTTGGTTTTTCCCAAGTGGTGATGGGGTCCTATCGAGTTAGGACGGGGAGCCCAGGACTCGCCCCTGTGGCCTCGGGAGAGGCCAGTCTCAGTGCCAGTTGCCAGGGGCCTCTGGGGATTCCTCACCAATCGTCTCAGGGTGCTCAGTCCTTGACTTGTGCTAAGGCCAGAGCCTGAGCTTTCCTCGAATATCCTGACCTACGTCTTGGGGTACCCTTGAGGCCCCCCAGAGGAGACAGGCCTCGTTTCCCATGGACACATGCACAGCTACTTGCCTGACCAACTGCAGCAACAGTGTCAGGCTCCATGTCGAGCGGACACAGGGATCTGTGGCGTTCCCTTGAGGTCCAAAGTGCTGGCACACATTCCAGTGTGTTGGGCGTCAAGCCTCGGGTTGACAATCAAGGCAGTGCAGGGCAGTCAGGTTCATCTGCAGTGGACAAGGCATTTGGGGTTCTTGGGGAATGCTGGCCTGGTCTATGATGCTCCTCCTGACTTTCCTGGTGCAAGCACCTCCTCTTGGGAAGCGAGAAAGACCCAAGAAACCATTCCCTAAGGAGCAGGAAAAGGGACCATCATCTGGAGCTTAGCAGCGGCAAACGGGGCTCCTCTTGAGTCACAGCTGGTCCCTTGGGGTTCCTCTCGAGTTGAGTCGGGTGGGGCGGAGAACTCCTTGGTCACAGCAATGGGTGAAGGAGCTCTTCTAAGTCCAAAAGGGAAGGGGTGATTTCCCTGGAGATGCTGCAGCAGATTAGTGCCTCACTCCACTTGCAAGGGAGAAGCTTCTGATTTTTCTCGAGTTGTGTCGGGGTTTCTCGAGTGACGACGGGGAGCCCATGGACCCGCCCATGTGGCTTCAGGAGAGGCCAGTCTCCCTGCCAATTGTCATGCACCTTAGGGGATTCCTCCCCAGTCATCGCCGGGTCCTCAGTCCTCGTCTGGTGCTGAAGACGGTGCCTGAGCTTTCCTCGCCCATGCTGACATAAATCTTGGGGTCCCATGGAGTCCCCACAGGGGAGTCAGAGCTCGACTCGCCTCGAGACGTGCACTGCTGCTTGCCTCCGAAGCTACGGCACCAGTGTAAGGCTCACCGTCCAGTGGACACAGGGATCTGTGACTTAACCTCGAGGTAGTACCGTCGGTTGTCACACATGCCAGTGTGTCAGGCTTCGAACCTCGGGGTGACAGTCAACGCAGTGCAAGGCAGTCAGGTTCATCTGGAGTGAACGAGGTATTTGGAGTTCTTGGGGAAAGGTTGGAAGACCCCTGATGCTCCTCACGACTCTCCTCGTGCGAGTGACTCTTGTTGGGATGTGTGGGGAGCGCTGGGAACCCTTTCCCGACAGAGCAGGAAAGGGACCCTCATCTGGAGCTCAGCAGGGGATAACAGGTCTCCTTTTCATTCTTGGTGAGACCCTCGGTGTTCTTCTCGAGTGGGTATGGGTGGGGCGAGGAACTTATTCAGTCACAGCAAGGAGAACGACCCTTTTGAGGTCCAATAGAAAAGGGGTGATTTCCCCCAAGACATGACAGCAGACAAGGTCTTCACCCCGCTTGCACGGGAGAATCTTCAGGTTTTTCTCAAGTTGTGGTGGGGTCCTCTCGAGTTACGATGGGGACCCCAGGGACTTGCCCCTGTGGCCTCAGGAGAAGCCAGTCTCTGTGTCAGTTGACAGGCGCCTCTGGGGATTCCTCCCCAATCTTCTCATGGTGCTCAGTCTTCGACTTGTGCTGAGGCCGGGCCTGAGCTCTCCTCGAATGTCCTGACCTAGGTCTTGGGGTACCCCTGAGGCCCCCACAGAGGAGACTGTCCTCGTCTCGCCTGGACACGTGCACGGCTTCCTGCCTGACCAGCTGCAGCAGCAGTATCAGGCTCCATGTCGAGCGGATACAGGGATCTGTGGCTTGCCCTCGAGGTCCAATGTGGTGTCACACGTTCCAGTGTGTGGGGTATCGAGCCTCGGGGTGACAGTCAAGGCAGTGCAGGGCAGTCTGGTTCATCTGCAGTGGACAAGGCATTTTTGGGTCTTGGGGAATGGTGGTCTGACCCCTGATGCTATTCCCGACTTCCTGGTGTGAGCACCTCCGCTTGGGATGTGAGGGAAGCCCCAGGAAACCTTTCCCTAGGAGCAGGAGAAAGGACCATCATCTGGAGCTTAGCAGGGGCAAACGGGGCTCCTCTTGATTCACAGCGGGTCCCTTGGGGTTCCTCTCGAGTTGAGAACGGTGGGGTGGGGAAATTCTTGGGTCACAGCAAGGGGGTGAAGGAGCCCTTCAAGGTCCGAGAGGGAAGGGATTTCCCCGGAGACCCCGCAGCGGATAAGGGCCTAACCTGCTTGCAAGGGAGAAGCTTCTGGTTTTTCTAGAGTTACGACGGTGAGCCTAGGGACCCGCCCCTGTGGCCTCAGGAGAAGCCAGTTTCCGTGCCAGTTGCTATGCGCCTTTGTTGATTCCTCTCCAGTCATCATTGGGTCCTCACTTCTCATCTAGTGCTGACGCTGGCACCTGAGCTTTCCTCGCCCATGCTGACATAAATCTTTGGGTCCCCATGGAGCCCCCACAGGGGAATCAGGCTTCGTCTCGCCTGGAGACGTGCACTGCTGTTTGCCTCCACAGCTGCAGCAGCAGTGTAAGGCTCCCCGTCGAGTGGACACAGGGATCTGTGACTTGACCTCGAGGTACTACCCAGGGCTGTCACACGTGCCAGTGTGTCAGGCTTCGAGCCTCGGGGTGACAGTCGACACAGTGCAGGGCAGTCAGGTTCATCTGGAGTGAACGAGGTATTTGGGGGTCTTGGGGAATGGTGGCAAGAGCCCTGATGCTCCTCCCGACTGTCCTGGTGGGAGTGTTCCTGTTGGGATGTGACGGGAGTGCTGGGAACCCTTTCCCGACAGAACAGGAAAGGTACCCTCATCTGGAGCTCAGCAGGGGAGAACGTGGCTCTTTTTTATTCTTGGTGGGACCCTCGATGTTTCTCTCGAGTGCAGTCGTGTGGGGTGGGGAACTCCTTGGGTCACAGCAAGAAGTTGAACGACCGTTTTGAGGTCCAAGAGAAGGGGTGATTTCCCCCGAGATGCCACAGCGGACAAGGTCCTCAACCCGCTTGCAGGAGAGAATCTTTTGGTTTTTCCCAAGTTGTGGTGGGGTCCTATCGATTTACTACGAGGACCCTACTATTCGACACTGTGGCCTTAGGAGAGGCCAGTCTCCATGCCAATTGCCAGGCGCCTCTGAGGATTCCTCTGCAATCGTCTCAGGTTGCTCAGTCCTCGACTTTTGCTGAGGCCACAGCCTGAGCTTTCCTCGACCGTCCTGACCTAGGTCTTGGGGTACCCCTGTGGCCCCAACAGAGGAGACAGGCCTCGTCTTGCCTGAACACATGCACGGCTACTTACCTGACCAGCTGCAGCAGCAGTGTCAGGCTCCGTGTCGAGCGGACACAAAGATCTGTGGCTTGTCCTCGAGGTCTACCCGTGAGACAAATGTTGGCAGGTGGCTGCCTGCCGCCCCCGTGGGGGCGTGAGGTCTCCCCGCGAGGCAAAGTATGGCGGGGGCTGCCTGCCACCCCCGTTGGGGCCTGAGGGCGCCCCGTGATGCAAAGGATGGCAGGGGGTGCCTGATGCCCCTGGGGGGGCCCGAGTTCTTTCAACAGGAAACCCCTGCAGCCAATAAAGATTAACCAATTAGTAAATACTAGGAACACCCCTGCAGCCAATCCACCCTTGCCAACTGTCTGTCTTTATTGTAAACCGATAAATACTGTTGTAATTTTGGGCTCAGTGCTCTTCCTCCACTCCACTACGTTGGATGTGTTGGTGTCCTATCTTGAGCTAGAAATAAAACCCCTTCTTGCTTTTGCATTTCCGTGGACGTCTTATTCTCTCAGTTTTTTAGACTCGGACTCTGAGCATCACAATAGTAGTCTCTTATGATCCTTTGTATTTCTGTGTTGTCTGTTGTGTTCTCTGCATTTTCTTTTTTAATTTTACTGAATTGATTTTTCTCCCTTTGTTTCTACATGAGTCTGGCTAATTGTTTGTCAATGTTATTTTTCCTTTTCTGAGAATCAGCTGTTGGTTTTGTAGATTTTTTGCTATGGTATCTTTTGTTTCTTTTGCGTTTATTTTTCCCTAATTTTTAAGATTTATTTCCTCTACTAACCCTGGGGTTCTCCATTTTTTCCTTTCCAGTTGCTTCAAATTTAGAGTTAGGTTATTTATTTGACTTTTTTCTTTTTTCTTGATATATGCCTGTATTGCTATGAACTTTCCCCTTTGCACTGGTCTTATGGTATCCCCCAGGTTTTGGGTTATTGTGTTTTCATTTTCATTTGTTTCTATGCATATTTTGATTTCTGTTTTGATTTCTTCTGTGATTTGTTGGTTATTCAGCAGCGTTTTTTTTTCAGCCTCCTTATGTTGGATTTTTTAATAGTTTTTCTCCTGTAATTGAGATCTACTCTTACTGCATTATGGTCAGCAAAGATGCTTGGAATGATTTGAGTTTGTTGAATTTACCAAGGCTAGATTTATGTAACAGGATGTAATCTATCCTGAAGAAGGTTCAGTGAGCACTTGAGAAAATAGTTGAAAATCACTGTTTTGGGGTGAAATGTCCTATAGATATCAATTAGGTTTAACTGGTCTATTGTATCATTTAAAGTTTGTGTTTCTTGTTAATTATATGTTTAGTTGATCTATCCATAGGTTTGAGTGGGGTACTAAAGTCTCTCACTATTATTGTGTTATTGTTAATTTTCCCTTTCATACTTGGTAGCATTTGTCTTTCATATTGTGATGCTCCTATGTTGAATGCATATGTATTTATAATTGTTATATATTCTTCTTGGATTGATCCTTTGATCATTATGTAGTGTCCTTCTTTGTCTCTTTTCACAGCCTTTGTTTTAAAGACTATTTCATCAGATATGAGTATTGCTACTCCTGCTTTATTTTGGTCTCTATCTGTGGGGAATATCTTTATCCAGTCCTTCACTTTCAGTATGTATGTGTGTGTCCCTTGTTTTGAGGTGGGTCTCTTGTAGGCAGCATATATAGGGGTCTTGTTTTGTGTCCATTCAGTCAGTGTTTGTCTTTTGGTTGGGGCATTCAACCCATTTACGCTTAAGGTAATTATGATAAGTATGATCCAGTTGCCATTTACTTTATTGTTTTGGGTTCTGGTTTATATACCCTTTTTATGTTTCCCATCTAGAGAATCTCCTTTGGCATTTGTTGGAGAGCTGGTGTGGTGGTACTGAATTCTCTCAGCTTTTGCTTGTCTGGAAAGCTTTTGATTTCTCCTTCATAGTTGAATGAGTTCCTTGCTGGGTACAGTAATCTGGGCTGTATGTTATTTTCTTTCATGACTTTCTGTCTTGCCATTCCCTCCTGGCCTGAAGAGTATCTATTGAAATATCAGCAGTTATCCTTATGGGAATCCCCTTGTGTGTTATTTGTTGTTTTTCCCTTGCTACTTTTAATATTGATTTGTTCTTTGTGTTTCATCTTTGTTACTTTGATTAATATGTGTCTTGGGGTGTTTTGCCTTGGGTTTATCCTGTTTGGAACTCTCTGGGTTTCTTGGACTTGGGTGATTATTTCCTTTCCCATTTTAGGGAAGTTTTTAACTATTATCTCCTCAAGTATTTTCTCATGGTCTTTCTTTTGGTCTTCTTCTTCTGGGACTCCTATAATTCAAATGTTAGAGCATTTGATATTGTCCTGGAGGTCTCTGAGGTTGTCCTCATTTCTTTTAATTTATTTTTCTTTTTTCCTCTCTGATTCATTTGTTTCTACCATTCTATCTTCTACTTCACTAATCCTACTTTCTCCCTCCCTTATTCTACTATTTATTGCCTCCAGAGTGTTTTTTATCTTATTTATTGCATTATTCATTATATGTTGACTCTTTTTTATTTCTTCTAGGTCCGTGTTAAACCTTTCTTGCATCTTGTTAGTCCTTGTCTCCAGGCTATTTATCTGTGATTCCATTTTTATTTCAAGATTTTGGATCATTTTCACTATCATTATTTGGAATTCTTGAGGCGCTGCACTGGAAAAGGGCCTTATCTCGCATTTGCAGTGGTAGTAGTGTTAGGGGATCTTGTTTTACTCAACTTCCAGTGGGGAGATTGGGGTTCCTCTAGATTTCTGAAGGTGAACCTAGGGAACCTCGCGTGTTTCCTCAAGGAAGTCAAGTTTCCTTTCGAGTCGCAAGGTGGTGCGTGGCATTGCTCTCGAGTCACTGCAGGGGCAATTGGCCTCATTTTTCACTGAGGGATCTATCTCATGGTGTTTCTCAAGTTGAAGCCTAAAGCTTTGGTTTCCTCTCGAGTTGTGATGGAGAACTCAGGGAATCTTTCATGTTGCCTCATGGTGGTCTAGTCTCCTTTTGAGTTGCAATGTGGTGTGCGGAATTGCTCTTGAATGACTGCAGGAGAAAAGGCCTCATCTCACGTTGGGTTAGAATCTCATGGTGTTTCTCAACTTGTGACCTGAATCTTCACGCCCCTCTCGAGTTGTGACAGGGACCTCAGGGGAGCTCTCATGTTGCCTGAGATTAGTCATGGCTCCTTTCGAGGTACGAGGGTTAGACAGGATTGCTCTCAAGTCACTGAGAAGGGGAAATGGGCCTTATCCTCATTGAGGGGAATCTCTAGTGCGCCAAAGCAGACAAGGGCCTCACCCTGCCTGCAGAAGATAAGCTTCTGGTTTTTCTCCAGTTGCGGCGGGGACCCCAGGGTCCCACCCCTGTGGTCTCAGGAGAGGCCAGTCTCCGTGTGAGTTGCGAGGTGCCTCTGGGGATTCCTCCTCTGTCATCGCCGGGTCTTCAGTCCTCGTCTGGTGCTGAGGCCGGAGCCTTAGCTTTCTTCACCCGTGCTGACATAGGTCTTGGGGTTCCCCTGGAGCCTCCACAGGGGAGTCAGGCCTCGTCTCGCCTGGAGACGTACACTGCCACATTCCTCTCCAGCTGCAGCAGCAGTTTGGAGGACGACGATCAAACACAGGAATCTGTGGTTTGCCCTCGAGGTACCCCAAGGCTGTTACACGTGTCAGTGTGTCCAGAGTCGAGCCTCAGTGTCATTGTCGAGGCACTATAGGGCAGTTAGGTTCATTTAGAGTGGACAAGACATTTAGAGATCTTGGGGAATAGTGCCCTGACCCCTAAGGCTCATCCAAACTCTCCTGTTGCGAGCGCCTCCTACTGGGATGTGAGGGGAGCACCGGGAACCCTTTCCCAATGGAGCAGGGAAAGGCCCTACATCTGGACCTCAGCATGGGAAAACGGGGCTCCTCTTGAGTCCCGGGGGGATTTGCGGGATTCTCTTGAGTGGGGACTGATGGGGTTGGGAACTTCTTGGGTCACAGCAAGGGTGTGAGGGAGCCATTCGAGGTCCAATAGGGAAGGGGTGCTATCCTCAAGATGCCGCAGGGGACAAGGACCTCACCTTGCCTGCTGGGGAAAATCTTCTGGTTTTTCTCGAGTTGTGGCGGAGTTGTCTTAAGTTATGACGGGACCCCAGGGACCCGTGCCTGTGGCCTCATGAGAGGCCAGTCTCCGTGCGAGTTGTGAGGCACCTCTGGGAATTCCTCCCCAGTCATCGCTGGGTCCTCATTCCTCGTCTGGTGCTGAGGCCAGAGTCTGAGCTTTCCACGCCCGGGTTGACATAATTCTTGGGGTTCCCTTGGAGCCCACACAAGGGAGTCAGGCCCATTCTCGCCTCGAGATGTGCACAGCTGTTTTCCGCCCCAGTTAAGGCATCAGTGTCCTGCTCCCTATCGATGGGACACAGGGATCTGTGGCTTGCCCTCGAGGTACCTCAGGGCTGTCACACGTGCCAGTGTGTTGGGCGTCGAGCCTCAGTGTGACAGTCGAGGCAGTGTAGGGCAGTCAGGTTCATCTGGAATGGACGAGGCTTTGGGCGTCTTTGGGAGTGGTGTCCCGACCCCTGATTCTCCTCCCAACTCTCCTGGTGCGAGCACCTCTTACTGGGTTGTGAGGGGAGCGCCGGGAACCCTTTTCTGATGTAGCAGGGAAAGGGACCCTCATCTGCAGCTGAGCAGGGGCAAATGGGGCTCCTCTTGAGTCACGGTGGGACCCTCGGGGTTCCTCTCGAGTGGGGACGGGTGGGGTGGGGAACATCTTGGGTCACAGCAATGTTGTGAAGGAGTCTTTTGAAGTCCAAGAGGGAAGGGATGATTCCCCCAAGACACCGCAGCAGACAAGGGCCTCACCCCGCCTGCAGGGGAGAAGCTTCTGGTTTTTCTCGAGTTGCAGCGGAGTCCTCTCAAGTTAAGACGGGCACGTCAGGAACCCGCTCCTGTGGCCTCAAGAGAGGCCAGTCTCCGTGCTATTTGCCAGACGGCTCTGGGGATTCCTCCCCAGTAGTCACCACGTCCTCAGTCCTCGTCTGGTGCTGAAGCCAGTACCTGAGCTTTCCTCGCCCATGCTGACATAGGTGTTGGGGTTCCCCTGGAACCCCCCACATGGGAGTCAGTCCCCGTCTTGCCTGGAGACGTGCATGGCCACTTTCCTCCCAGCTGCAGCAGCAGTCTCTGGATCCAGGTCGAGGGAAAAAGGGATCTGTGGCTTGCTCTCAAGGTACTCCCGAGCTGTCACACCTGCCAGTGTGTCAGGAGTTGAGACTCGGGGTGACATTCCAGGCAGTGCAGGGCAATCAGGTTCATCTCGAGTGGACGAGGCATTTGGGGGTCTTGGGGAATGGTGGTCCGATCCCTGAGGCTCCTCCTGACACTCCTGGTGCGAGTGCCTCATCCTTGGATGTGAGGGGAGTGCTGGCAACCATTTCCCAATGGAGCAGGGAAAGGGCCCCTCATCTGGAGCTGAGCAGTGGTAAGCGGTGTTCCTCTTGATTCTCAGCAGGACCTTCGGGGTTCCTCTTGAGTGAAGACGGGTGGGGCCTGGTAATTCTTGGGTCACAGCAAGGGGGTGAAGGAGGCTTTCGAAGTCCAAGAGGGAAGAAGTGATTTCCCTGAATGCCGCAGTGGACAAGGGCCTCTCCCCACCTTCAGGGGAGACGCTTCTTGTTTTTCTCGACTTATCGCGGGATCCTCTCGAGTTACCACGGGGACCCAGGGACATGGCCCTGTGTTCTCAGGAGAGGCCAGTTTCTGTGCCAGTTGCCAGACGCCCCTGGGGATTCCTTCCCAGTCGTTGCTGCGTACTCAGTCCTCATCTGGTGCTGAGGCCGGAGCCTGAGCTTTCCTCGCCCATTCTGACATAGGTCTTGGGGTTCCTCTGGAGCCCCCACAGGGGAGTCAGGACTCGTCTCACCTGGAGACGTGCACAGTTGCTTTCCTCTGCAGCACCAACAGTAGTGTCATGTTCCTTGTCGAGCGGACACAGGGATCTGTTCCTTGCCCTAGAAGTATTCCAGGGCTATCACATGTGCTTTTGAGCCGGGCGTTGAGCCTCGGGGTTACAGTAGAGGAATTGCAAGGCAGTCAGGTTCATCTGAAGTTGACTTGGCATTTGGGGTTTTGTGGAAGGGTGGCCCGACCCCTGAGGATCCTCCCTATTCTCCTGTTGGGAGGGCCTTCTATTGAGATGCTAAGGGAGTGCTGGGAACACTTTCCCGACAAAGCAGGGATAGGGACCTTCATCTGGATCTCAGCAGGGGAAAGCAGGTCTGCTCTTGAGTCGCAGTGGGACCCTCGGGGTTTCCCCTCCAGTGGGGACTGGTGGGGCAGGAAAATTCTTGGGTCAAATTAAGGGGGTGGAGCCTTTTGAGGTCCAAGAGGGAAAGGGTGATTACCCCTGAGATGCCCCAGCAGATAAGGGCCTCGCCCCGCCTGCAGGGGAGAAGCTCCTGGTTTTTCCTGTGTTGCGATGGGGTCCTCTTAAGTTACAACGGGTCCCCAGTGACCCGCCCCTGTGGCCTCAGCAGAGGCCAGTCTCCATACCATTTGCCAGGCTCCTCTGGGTATTCCTCCCCAGTCGTCGCCAGGTCCTCAGTCGTACTCTGGTGCTGAGGCTGGAGCCTGAGCTTACCTCCCCTGTGCTGACATAGATCTTGGGGTTCCCCTTGAGGCCCACAGGGGAATCAGGCATCGTCTTGCTGGAGACGTGCAGGGCCGCTTGCCTCCCCTGCTGCAGCAGCAGTGTCAGGCTCCCCATCGAGCGAACACAGGGATCTGTGGCTTGCCTTCACAGTATCCCAGGGCTGTCACATGTGCCAGAGAGTCAGGTGTCGAGCCTTGGGGTGACAGTCAAGGCAGTGCAAGGCAGTCAAGTTCATCAGGAGTGGACCAGGTATTTGGGGGACTTGGAAAATAGTGGCCCGATCCCTGATGCTCCTCCCGACTCTCCTGAGGCGAACACCTCATCCTGGGATCGAGGGGAGTGCCGAGAACCCATTTCCGATGGAGCAGGGAAAGGGACCCTCATCTGGAGCTGAGCAGGGGCAAACGGGGCTCCTCTGAGTCTCGGCGGAACACTGGGGTTCCTCTCAAGTGGGGTCGGGTGGAGCGGAGAACTTCTTGGGTCACAGCAAGGGTGTGAAGGAGCGTTTCGAGGTCCAAGAGAAAAGAGGTTATTTCCCCCGAGACACCGCAGCAGACAAGGGCCTCACCCTTCCCGCAGGGTAAAAGCTACTGGTTTTTCTCGACTTGTGGCGGAGTCCTCTCGAGTTACGATGGGGACGCCAGGGACCCGCTCTTGTGGCCTCAAGAAAGGCCAGTCTCCATGCCAGTTGCCAGGCGACTCTGGGTATGCCTCCCCAGTCGTCGCTGTGTCCTCAGTCCGCGTCTGGTGCTGAGGCTGGAGCCTTAACTGTCCTCTCCCATGCTGACATTGGTCTTGGGCTTCCGCTGGAGCCCCCACAGGGGAGTCAGTCGTCATATCGCCTGGATATGTGGACAGCCGCTTTCCTCCCCAGCTGCTGCAGCAGTCTCTGGCTCCCTGTAGAGTGGACAAAGAGATCTGTGGCTTGCCCTCAAGGTACCCCAGGGCTGTCACACGTGCCGTGTGTCGGGAGTCGAGCATCATAGTGACATTCCAGGCAGTGCAGAGCAGTCAGTTTCATCTCGAGTGGACGAGACATTTGGGGGTCTTGGGGAATGTTGGCCTGAACCCTGATGCTCCTCCCTACTCTCCTGGTGCAAGCGCCTCCTCATGGGATTCAAAGAGAGCGTGGGGAATCATTTCCCAATGGAGCAGGGAAAGGGACCCTCATCTGGAACTGAGCATGGGAAAACGGGGCTCCTCTTGAGTCTCAGTGGGACCTTCAGGGTTCCTCTTGAGTGGGGACAGGTGGGGCGGGGAACTTCTAGAGTGACAGCAAGGGGGTGAAGGAGCCGTTTGAGGTCCAAGGGGAAGGGTTTATTTCCCCTGAGACGCTGCAGTGGACAAGGGCCTCACCCCACCTGCAGGGGAGACTCTTCTGGTTTTTCTTGAGTTGCGGCGTGGTCCTCTCGAGTTACGACAAGGACCCCAGGGACCCACGCCTGTGGCCTCAGGAAAGGCCAGTCTCCGTGCCAGTTGCCAGGTGCCTCTGGGGATTCCTCCCCAGTCGTCTCCGGGTCCTCAGTCCTCATCTGGTGCTGAGGCCAGAGACTGAGCTTTCCTCACCCGTGCTGACATAGGACTTGGGTTTCCCCTGGAGATGCCACAGTGGGGTCAGGCCTCGTCTCTCCTGGAGACGTGCTAGTCTGATTGCCTTCCCAACTGCAGAAGCAGCATCAGGCTTCCCATCGAGCACACACAGGGATCTGTGGCTTACCCTCGAGGTACCCCAGGGCTGTCACACGTGCCAGTGAGTCGGGCGTCAAGCCGAGGGGTGACAGTTGAGGCAGGGCAGGGCATTCAGGTTCATCTGGAGTACACGATGCATTTGGGGGTCTTGGGGAATGGTGGCTCGACCACTGATGCTCTCCCGACTCTCCTGGTGCGAGCGTCTCCTCCTGGGTTGCGAGGGGAGCTATGGGAAACCTTTCCCAAAAAATCAGGGAAAGGGACTCTCATCTGGAGCTGAGCAGTTGCAAACGGGTTTCCTCTTGAGTCACGGCAGGAACCTCGGGGTTCCTCTCGAGAGGGGACGGGTGGGGTAGGAAACTTCTTGGGTCACAGTAAGGGTGTGAAGGTGCCTCTTAATGTCCAAGAGGAAGGGCTGATTTCCCCGAGACACCGCAGTGGAAAAGTTCCTCAACACGCCTGCAGGGGAGAAACTTCTGGCTTTTCTCAAGTTACAGCGGGGTCCTCCCGAGTTACGATGGCGACCCCAGGGACCAGCCCCTGTGGCCTCAGGAGAGGTCAGTCTCCGTGCCAGTTTCCAGGCACCTCTGGGGATACCTCCCAAGTCGTCAGCGGGTCCTCAGTCCTGGTCTGGTGCTGAGGCCAGAGCCTGAGCTTACATCACCCGTGTTGACATAGGTCTTGGGGTTCCCCTGAGCCCCACTGCGGTGTCAGGCCTCGTTTCGCCTGGTGATGTGCACGGCCGCTTGCCTCCCAACCTACAGCAGCAGTGTCAGGCTCCCAGTCGAGCGGACACAGAGATCTGTGATTTGACCTCGAGGTTCCCCAGGGCTGTCACACGTGCCAGTGTGTTCGGCGTCGAGTATCAGGGTGACATTCGAGGAAGTGCTGGGCATCAGGTTCATCAGAATGGACGAGGTATTTCGGGATCCTGGCGAATTGTCGCCTATCCCTGATGCTATTCCCCACTCTCCTGGTGCGAATGCCTCATCTTGGGATGTGAGAGGAGCGCCGGGAACCCTTTCCTGACGGAGCAGGAATAGGAACCCTCATCTAGAGCTGAGCAGGGGAAAATGGGGATCCACTTGTGTCGTGGTAGGACCCTCGGGGTTCCTTTCAAGTGGGGATGGGTGTGGTGGGGAACTTGTTGAGTCACAGCAAGGGTGAGAAGGAGCCTTTCGAGGTCCAAGAGAGAAGGGGTGATTTCCCCCAAGACACCACAGTGGACAAGGGCCTCAACCCGTCTGCAGGGGAGAAGCTTCTGGATTTTCTCGAGTTGCGGTGGAGTCCTCTCGAGTTACGACAGGGATCCCTAGGGCCCGCTCCTGTGGCCTCAGGAGAGGCCAGTCTCTGTGAAAGTTGCCCGGCACCTCTGGGGATTCCTCCCCAGTCGTCGTCCGGTCCTTAGTCCTAGTCTGGTGCTGAGACCGGAGACTGAGCTTTCCTCGCCCATGCTGACATAAGTCTTGGGGTTCCCCTGGATCTTCCACAGGGGAGTCATGCCTCATCTCGCCTGGAGACATGCATGGCCACTTGCTTCCCCAGCTGCAGCAGCAGTGTCAGGTTCCCCGTCGAGCGGACACAGGGAACTGGGCCTTCTCCTCGAGGTACCCCAGGGCTGTCACACGTGCCAGTGTGTCGGGAGTCGAGCCTCAAGGTGACAGTGGAGGCAGTGCAGGGCATTCAGGTTCATCTGGAGTGGATAAGGATTTTGGGGGTCTTGGGGAATGGTGGTCGGACACCTGATGCTCCTCCAGACTCTCCTGGTGCAAGTGTCTCCTCTTGGGATGTGAGGAGAGGGCTGGGTACCCTTTCCTGATGTAGCAGGGAAAAGGACCCTCATCTGGAGCTGAGCAGGGGCAAACGTGGCTCCTGTTGAGTAACGGCAGGATCATCGGATTTCCTCATGTGTGAGGATGGGTAGATTGGGAAACTTCTTCAGTCATAGCAAGGGTGTGAAGGAGCCTTTCGATGTCCAAGAGGGAAGGGGTGATTTTACTCCAGATGCTGCAGGAGAAAAGGGCTTCACACAGCCTGTAGGGGAGAAGCTTCTATTTTTTTCTCGAGTTGCAGTGGGGTCTTCTCGAGTTATGATGGGGACCCCAGAGACCCGCCGCTGTGGCCTCAGGACAGGCCAGTCTCCGTGCCAGTTGCCAGGCGCCTCTGGGGATTCCTCCACAGTTGTCCCCGGGTCCTCAGTCCTCGTCTGGTGCTGAGGCCGGAGCCTGAGCTTTCCTCGTCCTTACTGGCATAGCTCGTGGGGCTCTCCTGGAGCTTCCACAAGAGAGTCAGGCCTCATCTCTCCACGAGACAGGTACGGCCGCTTGCCTCCCCAGCTGCAGAGGCAGTGACAGGCTCCCCGTCGAGCGGACACAAGAATATGTGGCTTGCCTTCGAGGTCCCCCAGGGCTGTCACACATGCCAGTGGTCGGGCATCGAGCCTCTTGGTGACAGTCGAGGCAGTGCCGTGCAGTCATGTTCATCTGGAATGAATGAGGCATTTGGGCTCTTGGGGAATGGTGGCCTGACCCCTGATGCTCCTCCCGACTCTCCTGGTGCGAGTGCCTCCTCCTGGGATGTGAGTGCAGTGCCAGGAAACCTTTCCCGACGGAGCAGGGAAAGGGTCCCTCATCTGGATCTGAGCAGGGGCAAACAGGTCTCCTCTTGAGTCACGGCAGGATCCTCGGGGTTCCACTTGAGTGGGGACGGATGGTGTGGGGAACTTCTTGGGTCACATCAAGATGTGAAGGAGCCTTTCGTGGTCCAAGAGGGAAGGGGTAATTTCCCCTGAGACGCTGCAGCAGACGAGGGCCTCACCCCGCATGCAGGGGGAAAGCTTCTGGTTTTTCTCGAGTTGTGACGGGATCTCCTCGAGTTAAAACGAAGACCCCAGAAATCCGCCCTTCTGGCCTCAAGAGATTCCAGTCTCCGTGCGAATTGCCAGGCACTTGTGGGGATTCCTCCTCGGTCTTCGCCGGGTTCTCAGGCCTCGTCTGGTGCTGAGGCCGGAGCCTGAGCTTTCCTCGCCCGTGCTGACATAGGTCTTGGGGTTCTGCTGGAGACCCTTCAGGGGAGTCAGGCCTCGTCTCACCTGGAGTCTTGCATGGCTGCTTGAACTCCCAGCTGCAGTAGCAGTGTCAGGCTCCCCGTCGAGCGGACACAGGGATCTATGGCTTGCCCTCATGGTCCAAAGTGCTATCACACGTGCCACTGTGTCGGGCATCGAGCCTTGGGGTAACAGTCAAGGCAGTGCAGGGCAGTCAGTTTAACATGGAGTGGACGAGGCATTTTGAGGTCTTCAGAATGGTGGCCCTACCCCTGATGCTCCTCCCGAATTTCCTGGGGCGAGTGCCTCTTCCTGGGATGCGAGAGGAGCGCCGGGAAACCTTTCCAGACGTAGCAGGCAAAGGGACCCTCATCTTGAGCTGAGCATGGGCAAATAAGGCTCCTCTTGAATCGTGGCGGGACCCTTGGGGTTCCTCTTGCGTGGGGATGGGTAGGGCGGGGAACATTTTGAGTCACATCAAGGGGGAGAAGGAGCCTTTTGAGGTCCAAAAGGGAAGGGGTGAGTTCCCCCGAGATGACGCAGCGGACAAGAGCCTCACTCCACCTGTACGGTACAAGCTTCTGGTTTTTCTCGAGCTGCGGCAGGGTCCTCTCTAGTTATGACGGAGAACACAGGGACCCGAACCTGTGGCCTCAGGAGAGGCCAGTCTCCAAGCCAGTAGCCAGGCGCCTCAGGGGATACCTCCCCAGTCGTCGCTGGGTCTGCAGTCTTCGTCTGGTGAAGAGGACGGAACTTGAGCTTTCCTCGCCCGTGCTGACCTAGGTCCTGGGGATTCCCTGTAGCCCCCACAGGGGAGTCAGACCTCGTCTCACTTGGAGACGTGCACAGCCGCTTGCCTTCCCAGCTCGAGCAGCATTGTCACACTCCCCATCTTGTGGACACAGGGATATGAGGCTTCCCCTCGAGGGACACCAGGGCTGTCACACGTGGCAGTGTGTCTGGCATCGAGCCGTGGTGTGACAGTCGAGGCAGTGCAGGGCAGTCAGGTTCATCTGTAGTGCATGAGGCATTTGGGGGTCTTGGGGAATGGTGGCCCGACCCGATGCTTCTCCCGACTCTCCTGGTGCGAACGCCTCGTCCTGGGATGCAAGGGGAGTGCCAGGAACCCATTTCCGATGGGGCAGGGAAAGGGACCCTCATCTGGAGCTGAGCAGGGGGAATCGGGGCTCTTCTTGTGTCACAGCAGGACTATCGGGGTTCCTCTCAAGTGGGGAAGGGTGGGGTGGGGAGCTTCTTGGGTAACAGCAAGGGTGTGAAGGAGCCTTTCGAGGACCAAGAGGGAAGGGCTGAGTTCTCCCAAGACAAGGCAGCGGAAAAGAGACTCAGCCCACCTGCAGCAGAGAAGCTTCTGGTTTTTCTCGAGTTACGGCGGGGTCCTCTCGAGTTACGACGGGAACCCCAGGGAACCGCCCCTGTGGCCTCAGGAGAGGCCAGTTTCCGTGCCAGTTGCAAGGACCCTCTGGGGATTCCTCCTCAGTGGTCGCCAGGTCCTCAATCCTCATCTGGTGCTGAGGCCGGAGCCTGAGCATTCCTCGCCCGTGCTGACTTAGGTCTTGGGGTTCCCCTGGAGCCCCCACATTGGACTCAGGCCTCATTTAGCCTGGAGGCATATACAGCCGCTTGCCTCCCCAGCTGCAGCAGCAGAGTCAGGCTTCCCGTCGAGTGGACACAAGAATCTGTGCCTTGCCCTAGATGTACTACCCAGGGCTGTCACACGTGCCAGTGTGTCAGGCTTCCAGACTCCCGGTGACAGTCGACGCAGTGCAGCACAGTCAGGTTCATCTGGAGTGGACGAGACATTGGGGGCCTTCGGGAATTGTGGCCCGATCCCTGATGTTCCTCCTGACTCTCCTGGTGGGAACGGCTCCACTTGGGATGCGAGGGGAGGGCCCAGAACCCTTTCCCGAGGGAGCAGGGAAAAGGACAATCATCTGGAGCTGAGCAGGGGCACACTGGGCTCTTCTTGAGTCACGGTGGGACTGTCAGAACTCGTCCCAAGTGGGGACGGGAGGGGCAGGGAACTTCTTTGGTCACAGCAAGGGCATGAAGGAGCCTTTCGAGGTCCAAGAGGGAAGGGGTGATTTCCCATGAGATGACGAAGCTGACAGGGTCCTCATTCCGCGTGCAGGGGAGAAGGTTCTGGTTTTTCTCAAGATGTGTTGGGGTCCTCTCGAGTTATGACGGGGACCCCAGGGAACCGCCCCTGTGGCCCCAGTCTCCAGTTACCAGGCGCCTCTGGGGATCCCTCCTCTGCTGTCGCAGGATACTAAGTCCTTGTCTGGTGCTGAGGCCACAGCCTGAGCTTTCCTCATCTGTACTGACATTGGACTTGGGGTTCCCCTGGTGCCCCCACAGAGGAGTCAGGCCTTGTCTCCCCTGGAGACATGCAGGGCCGCTTGCCTCTCCAGCTGCAGCATCAATGTCAGGCTTCCCGTTGAGTGGACACAGGGTCTGTGGCTTGCCCTTGAGGTACCCCGGGGCTGTCATACGTGCCAGTGTGTTGGACGTCGAGCCTCAGGGTGCGAGTCGAGGCAGTGCAGGGCAGTCAGGTTCATCTTGAGTGGATGAGGCATTTGGGGGTCTTTGTGAATTGTCACCCGACCCCTGATGCTCCTCCCGACTCTCCTGGTGGAAGCGCCTCTTCCTGGGATGCAAGTGGTGTGCTGGGAATCCTTTCCCAACAGAGAAGGGAAAGGACCCTCATCTGGAACTGAGCAGGTGCAAATGGGGCTCTTCTTGAGTTTGGGCGGGAACTCGGCGTTCCTCTCCAGTGGGGACGGTTGGGGCGGGAACTTCTTGGGTCACAGCAATGTGTGAAGGAACATTTCAAGGTCCACGAGGAAAAGGGTGATTTCCCCTGAGATGCTGCAGTGGACAAGGGCCTCACCCCACCTGCAGAGGAGAAGCTTCTGGTTTTTCTCGAGTTGTGTCGGAGTCCTCTCGGTTTACCACGCGGACCCCAGGGACACGGCCCTGTGTTCTCAGGAGGGGCCAGTCTCTGTACCAGTTGCCAGACCCCTCTGGGTATTCCTACCCAGTGGTCGCCGGGTCTGCAGTCCTTGTCCGGTGCTGAGGCTGGAGCCTAAGCTTTCCAGGCCTGTGGTGACATAGGTTTTGGTGTTCTCCTGGAGCCCCTACAGGGGAGTCAGGCCACATCTCCCCTGGAGACATGCACGGCCGCTTGCCTCCTCAGCTGCAGCAACAGTGTCAGGCTCCCCGTCGTGTGAACACAGGGATGTGTAGCTTGCACTCCAGGTACCCCAGGGCTGTCACATGTGCCAGTGTGTCGGGCATTGAGCCTCAGGCTGACAGTCAAGGCAGTGCAGGGCAGTCAGTTTCATCTGGAGTGGACGAGGCATTTGGGGTCTTGGGGGATGCTGGCCCGACCCCTGCTGCTCCTCCCGACTCTCCTGGTGCGAGCTTCTCTTGGTATGCGAGGGGAGTGTCAGAACACCTTTCCCAAAGGAGAAGGGAAAAGCACCCTCATCTGGAGCTGAGCAGGTGTAAATGGGGCTCCTCTTGAGTCGCGATGGGACCCATGGGGTTTCTCTCATGTGGGGAAGGGCAGGGCGAGGAACTTCTTGGATCACATCAAGGGCATGAGTGAGGCGGCTGCCCATCTGAGGCTGGCAAACACTCCTAGTGCCACCACTATGCCTGGATGGGTGGTTTTTAATTCAGGAATACTCAACCACGACTGTAGGGCTAAAGAAAGCAAACAGCTGCTGTTTTGTCACAGAAGACAGGAGAAAGGAGCAAGGAATTTGAGGATATTTGCAAACAATGGTGATAGTGGGAGACCATGGAATTTAAGTTGGACAAGGAATAAAGTAAGGACAGGAGAGCCACCCGTCAGGAAAGCTGGGCTCAGGCGCTGGGATCAGGCAGCGCGGGGGCTGCATGCTGGGGCTCGGGCGCCGGGATCAGGCAGCGCAGGGGCGCTGACAGCAAGGAGTCTGTGGCCAGTCGGGGTGCTCCACTAGTGGCCTCAGAGACACTGGGTGCAGCCTCTGAATTGCACAAGGGCAGTAGTGGATGAGGTAGCTTTGGAGAAGCTTAAAAAGAGGCCAGGGAATCAGAAAGAAAAGTAAGGTGCTGAAAAGTAATGTTCCACAGATGTGCCCAGTTTGGAAAGGGGTGTGGAAGGAGGCCAGTCATCCCAACAGCATTTAAGTACCACCCAGCCGACTCTCGGCTCGCTCCTTACATCCCAAGGCCCTTGTTTCCATCCACCATGCTCCCTTGTCTCAGGCTCCAGATCCAGTGGTGTGCACCCAGGTCTCTCTAGGGCAGGCCTGAACCAGCCGTGCAGCCAGAGGCGACCGTGGACCACAGCCCTCTCAGCTGCCCCCTCGCTGAGAGCAGGACCCTGGCAGCAGGGACTTGTGTGTCTTTTCCCTGGTCTTGCCCACCTTCTTTTGTAACTCCTGGAGTTGGGCTAGAATTCTCTCCTTCTCTTCATCAGCTTCCTGCAGCTGCAGATATGTAAGGCCTTGGACTTCCTCCATAATTTTTAGATTTTCTTGTAAATAGTGAATCTCATTCTCTAACTGCTGAATTCTTGCTTCGTGTTGCCTCTTGTCAAAATTAATCTGTGAGGACATCAAGTTTCAAAAATGATTTTTAAGCAAAATATTTTTTGAGCAAAATAAACACCTTCTGGAGAATTATATTTCATTTTACTGAAGAGTATTAATGGCTTACTGGGGATGGGTTAATCACAACTGTTCTCTAGGTTCCATTTTAACATTTGCCTCATCATTGAAATAGTTACATCAAAAACTCAGATTCTGGCACCACGCTATGCTCTAGCAATGTGGTGTTACTGACCTGCACATTAAAAAACAGCTCACTTGCTTCCAGAACAGGGAACACAGTGTTGTGCGGAAGCCTGACTTTGCCATCGGTCACCACATTCAGTGCTACATTTCAGTCACACAGCCTGACTTACTAGGAGTGAAACTTACAGCAATTACTGTATTTTTAAAAAATTACAGCTTTATTAATTATACCTTAAAGGTATAATTATCCTTATTAAGGTATAATTAATATAACAAACACTTTTTTTGTGTGGTCATGCCATACTGCTTGTGGAATCTCAGTTTCCCACCCAGGGATCAAACCCCAGCTCTTGGCCATGAAAGTGAGGAATCTTAACCACTGGACCACCAGGGAATGCCCTACACTGTATTTACACAAAAAAAGGAAGCAGGGTGACTTGCTGAAAAGCGTCCGTGTTTTCTAAACGCTTCCCTCCTGCTGCCTCCTGCCCATCTCTTACCCTTGCTTCTAGTGCTCTCTCACAGGCCTGCCTGAATGCTTCCTGTCCATCTGCCAGCTTCTCCTGATGCAGAGCCATTTCTTCTTGGAGTTTTCTTTCCCTCCTTTGGGCTTCCTCTTTCTCCCACTGAGAACGTGTCAGCATTGCACTGAATTGTATCTGCAAGTCAGCAAGACTTTTCCCTAAGACATCTGAAGGACTGTGGATTCTGGTAAGGGGCGAGAGGAAAGATGTTATAAACGTGACATTTTATTTTTGACGCTGGACGCAAGCACGCCAGTAACATTAGTAAGAGCCATGTGGGACGGCACCTGCTGCCAAACCACAGCAGATCACTGTGCCCTCTGGAGCGCAGAGCACTGCTTTATCCACTGATGCTGCCATTCGGAGAGCACAGGCTACCTTCAGGCAAACAATGTGTGTTCAAAGAATAAACGTCCATTTCACATTTTCAAATTAGCCTGTTTTTCTTTAGCTATTTGTTTTCTACTTAAAATGTATAATTTGACTCTATTTCCTGACCATCTGCAGTAGGCTTCAAGAATGAGGTACTCATAAAACCTTTATGTTTTTTAAATTAAATAATAACAAAACATATAAAAGGTTAAAAATATCAGTTATGGACAACTTTAATTAAGTAATCTGTGTCTCAATCATGGTTATATGATAAGGAGAAAACGTTACAAAAGAAATCAGCCACACACAGTTGCGGAAAGCAGATTTCATCACTGAAGCCCACATTCACGACTCAGCCCACTCTATACCTGGTCGTCCTGACCTTCTATTACCTCATCTCTCCAGCTCCTGATTTCAATTTCCTCCTTACTTCATCTACACGAGCTGCCACTTCTTCTGGATGAGTCAGACCATCAGCTACATGATTAAGGTGATTCTGGAATCTTTAAGCTGCTGTTTTAACAGGTTATTGTCATCCTGTGGAGGGAGGCAAAATGAAGAGGGGTAAAAGTTACCAAAGCAAAATTTAAAAATACACACACAGCCTATATTATTTAACATATAATAGTTGAAGTCAACTTCTTTTACAAATTTTTTAAAAATCCTTTCCACTATGGCTGACAATATCTGAATCTACTGATTAATCCAAAGTCACAAAAGACACAAACAGGCATTATGACCTGTGTCGTGGTGATGCAAAAGAAGTACCTATGGACACTACCTTCTTCTTGCCAAAAACTAAATGATGTGAATCTAAATATGTGAATCTATATAAGAACATGCTAATCAACGCTGTGGAGGTGTAGCCAGCAAAATCTAGACTACAGGAAATTCTGAAAAGACAAAGACCTGGTTTTCTTCAGTATGGAACAAAGGTCAAAAAAGAGCAGACCTACAGATTACAAGAGACTTAAGAATCAAGTCAGCTAAATGCACTGTGTACACATCATTTGGATTCCAAAAAACACATAAAAAATTTATGAGACAATTTGAATATTCTTAAGGTATTTGATGATATCAGGGGGTGACTATAATTTGCATTATCACAATGGCATCCATGTTTATGGGTCTTTTTTTTTTTCTGTCCATGCCACGCAGCTTGTGGGATCTCAGCGCCCCAGCCAGGGACTAAACCCTGGCCATGGCACTGAAAGCCCAGAAGCCTAACCCAAGGCCTTCAGGGAACTCCTTTATGCTTCTTTCTAAAGCCCTTCTTTTCCAGAGACACATACAGTGGTATGTTATTTACAGATAAAATCAGATATTTTGGATTTACATCAAAATAATTCAGTGTGAAC
Source organism: Eudorcas thomsonii (assembly GCA_006408755.1). Taxonomy (NCBI): domain Eukaryota; kingdom Metazoa; phylum Chordata; class Mammalia; order Artiodactyla; family Bovidae; genus Eudorcas; species Eudorcas thomsonii. Next base: position 99,238 of record SJYE01029932.1, read on the forward strand.
AGATGTGGGGGTGGGGTGTGGAGAACGTTCAGTTCAGTCATTGATTTGTGACTGACTTTTTACGACCCCATGACTCGAAACACGCCAGGCCTCCCTGTCCATCACCAACTCCCAGAGTTCACTCAAACTCATGTCCATCAGGTCAGTGATGCCATCCAGCCATTTCATCCTCTCTTGTCCCCTTCTCCTCCTGCCCCCAATCACTCCCAGCATCAGAGTCTTTTCCAATGAGTCAGCTCTTCATATGAGGTGGCCAAAGTACTGGAGTTTCAGCCTCAGCATCATTCCTTCCAATGAACACCCAGGACTGATCTCCTTTAGGATGGACTGGTTGGATCTCCTTGCAGTCCAAGGGACCCTCAAGAGTCTTCTCCAGCACCACAGTCCAAAAGCATCAATTCTTCAGTGCTCAGCTTTCTTCACAGTCCAACTCTCACATCCATACATGACCACTGGAAAAACCATAGCCTTGACTAGATGGACCTTTGTTGGCAAAGTAATATCTCTGCTTTTCAATATGCTATCTAGGTTGGTCATAACTTTCCTTCCAAGGAGTAAGTGTCTTTCAATTTCATGGCTACAGTCACCATCTGCAGTGATTTTGGAGCCCCCCAAAATAAAGTCTGACACTGTTTCCACTGTTGCCCCATTTATTTCCTATGAAGTGATGGGACCAGATGCCATGATCTTTGTTTTCTGAATGTTGAGCTTTAGGCCAACTTTTTCACTCTCCTCTTTCACTTCCATCAAGAGGCTTCACTTTCTGCCATAAGGGTGGTGTCATCTGCATATCTGAGGTTATTGAGATTGCTCCCAGCAATCCTGATTCCAGCTTCTGTTTCTTCCAGTCCAGCGTTTCTTATGATGTACTCTGCATATAAGTTAAAGAAACAGGGTGACAATATACAGCCTTGACGTACTCCTTTCCCTATTTGAAACCAGTCTGTTGTTCCATGTCCGGTTCTAACTGTACTTCCTGACCTGCATACAGGTTTCTCAAGAGGCAGGTCAGGTGGTCTGGTATTCCCATCTCTTTCAGAATTTTCCACAGTTTATTGTGATCCACACAGTCAAAGGCTTTGGCATAGTCAATAAAGCAGAAATAGATGTTTTTCTGGAACTCTCTTGCTTTTTCCATGATCCAGTGGATGTTGATCTCTGGTTCCTCTGCCTTTTCTAAAACTGCCTTGAACATCTGGAAGTTCACAGTTCCTGTACTGCTGAAGCCTACCTTGGAGAACTTTAAGCATTACTTTACTAGCATGTGAGATGAGTGCAATTGTGCAGTAGTTTGAGCATTCTTTGGCATTGCCTTTCTTTGGGATTGGAATGAAAACTGACCATTTCCAGTCCTGTGGCCACTGCTGAGTTTTCCAAATTTGCTGGCATATTGAGTGCAGCACTTTCACAGCATCATCCTAGAGCCTCCCAACAAGCTCTCACGGGGGAGGGTGTCACAGGGTAAACGAGCCTGGACGTGTGTCACAGATGGAGTGGGACAGGCCACGTGCTGACACTGCTGAGCATACGTGACGCATGCACTTGGATTCGCTTAGCATTCTGCTTTGGTATATGCTGGAGAATGTGCACAGTTGAGAGTTAGAAAAAACAGAAACGAAAACACCTTCCCATAGCACTGAAGCTTCTCTAACAGCTTACAATGCTCTCTGGGAGTATTTGTTATATGCGAGCATATTTTCACTAACAAACTAGTGAACATATCTAGACCCCAGAATTAAATCCAGATAATCTCTCTTTCAAGTGAAAAAAAAAAAAAAACCCTGATAAAATTTCCCTAAATTAGTCAGAAAAATAGTTCTACATCCTAAGGTCCCCGAAAAACCTATATGCAACTTCAATGATTAATTTTCTTCAAACCTGGAATAATATTGGGTTTTTTGTTTCAACACTGTGAACTTCCTGATGTTCAAGGTGGTTTTAGAAAAGGCAGAGGAACCAGAGATCAAATGGCCAAAATCTGCTGGATCATGGAAAAATCAAGAGAGTTCCAGAAAAACATCTATTTCTGCTTTATTGACTATGCCAAAGCCTTTGACTCTGTGGATCACAATAAACTGTGGAAAATTCTGAATGAGATGGGAATACCAGACCGCCTGACCTGCTTCTAAAGAAATCTGTATGCAGGTCAGGAAGCAGCAGTTAGAACTGGACATGGAACAACAGACTGGTTCCAAATAGGAAAAGGAGTACGTCAAGGCTGTATATTGTCACCCTGCTTATTTAACTTCTATGCAGAGTATATCATGACAAACACTGGGCTGGAAGAAGCACAAGCTGGAATCAAGATTGCTGGGAGCAATCTCAATAACCTCAGATATGCAGATGATACCACCTTTATGGCAGAAAGTGAAGAGGAACTAAAGAGCCTCTTGATGAAAGTGAAAGAGAGTGAAAAAGTTGGCCTAAAGCTCAACATTCAGAAAACAAAGATCATAGCATCCAGTCCCATCACTTAATGGGAAATAGATGGGGAAACAGCGTCAGACTTTATTTTGGGGGCTCCAAAATCACTGCAGATGGTGACTGCAGCCATGAAATTAAGAGACGCTTACTCCTTGGAAGAAAAGTTATGACCAACCTAGATAACACATTCAAAAGCAGAGACATTACTTTGCCAACTAAGGTCCGTCTAGTCAAGGCTATGGTTTTTCCTCTGGTCATGTATGGATGTGAGAGTTGGACTGTGAAGAAGGCTGAGAGACAAAGAATTGATGCTTTTGAACTGTGGTGTTGGAGAAGACTCTTGAGAGTCCCATGAACTGCAAGGAGATCCAACCAGTCCATTCTGAAAGAGATCAGCCCTGGGATTTCTTTGGAAGGAATGATGCTGAAGCTGAAACTCCAGTACTTTGGCCACCTGATGTGAAGAGTTGACTCATTGGAAAAGACTCTGATGCTGGGAGGGATTGGGGGCAGGAGGAGAAAAGGGGACGACAGAGGATGAAATGGCTTGATGGTATCACTGACTCGATGGACATGAGTCTGAGTGAACTCCGGGAGTTGGTGATGAACAAGGAGGCCTGGCATGCTGCAATTCATGGCGTCGCAAAGAGTGGGACAGGAATGAGCAACTGAACTGAACTGAACTCATATGGTGAATTCAGCATTACAATGAACAGGTTTGTCCACCTGGAGTCTCTTATCTGTAAACTGTCCCTGCCCTTTGCCCTGAGGCACCCATATTTGCACTACTATCTAATCCTGGTCACAGGTGATTTGACCCAGGACAGCCAACCCACTGACTAGACTGAAGAGAGTTCTCACTCCCTCCAGCATTAGAACCAAAATCCATTCCAGCAAGTCGAGTCCTGTAAAGTCACACTGGCACAGGGCTGGAGTCAATTCTGGAGTCCAGGGAGACAGAGAAGGAGAAATGAGAGCTGCCTGGATGGGAGGCTGATAAAGCAGCTCTGGTCCCTAGTAAGCTGCTTGTCTCCTTCCTTGAGCTAACATTAGTAGGTTTTGGCTCACAGCAACTAAACGATTTCTGACAAAGATAAATGCAGAGTGAGTTTAACTTGAACTCTGTATTGGGAGTTTAGAAGGCCAAGCAACCAAACGACCCAGTTCCAACTAAGAGAATCTCATAGCATGGACCCGCATTCTGGAAAGCTGATCTCACTTTCTGCTTTGGACAGAAGGCTCCTGACGTCCTTTTCTTTAAGAGATATATACTGAAGTACTTAGGGTTGAAATTAAAAGGTATGATACTTTCTTTAAAGTATCCCAGCCCCCCCCTCAAAAAAAGTGGACTAACTGAAACAAGAATGGCAGAATGTTGACAACTGTTTGAGCTGAGTAAACAAAAGGGCATAAGGTTATTTTTTCTCTGATTTTGTAATGATTTGCAAACTTCCATAGTAAAAATAAAAATTAACACAATGTATACCTAACACAGAACTCACACAAGAATAGAAAGCATGTATATTTCTTATGATATTCACTTCAGAAGCTGAAATGATAGCAATAAAAACAAGATTCCAGGTAACTAGAGTTACTTAAACTTTGAGAAAAAAAAATATTATATGTATTGGGAGAAGAGAGAAAGAATTCAGGTGAGCTTATATAGTCTTATTTGTCACACCCCCCTACATGAATTACTGGAGCCCTCCTCACAAATAAGCACAACTCTGCCCCTTGGTTTCTAGTGAAGGGGAACAGCTGGTGCCTCAGTTTGTGAAGCCCCCGACCTCACAGACCTGGAAGCCTGTGTGTTGGTCCAGGTACTCATTTTTTCAGACACCTGTCCTCTTTGAGAACGTTTAATTACCTGGATAATCCTGCCCACCTGCTTCTCCTGCAGTTTACGGGGCAGGTTATTGTGAAAATAGCTGTAAAGCTAATTTGCCCAAGAAAACTCTCACAAATGTAAAATGACATCACTTCTGAGAAGGAGACTGTGAAAGCTTTACAATTAAGAAGTTCTACTACAACCCCTTCTAGTCATATTCCTGGATAATCACGAAGCTACTTCCATGGGGAAGAGCGTGCCCCATTGCACACTCTGGCCCAGGCTGGGGACAATGCTATTATGAGGGGAATGCAAGCTGAAACCCCTTCTAGTCATATTCCTGGATGATTACAGAGCTACTTCCATGGGGAGAGCATGCCCCACTGCGCACTCTGGCCCCGGCTTGGGACAATGGTATTATGAGGGGAATGCAAGCTACATCCCCTTCTAGTCATATTCCTGGATGATCACAGAGCTGCTTCCGTGGGGAGAGCATGCCCCGCTGCACACTCTGGCCCCGGCTGGGGACAAGGCTATTAGGAGGGGATGCAGGGCACTGCTGCCATCCATCAGTTCACAGTGTTCTCGGCTCAGGATCAACACAGCCTCCATCTCTCAGCACCATCATAACCACACAAAGGCCGTACACAGTGACAATCTCAAAACGCTGGGCGCACAAGGAACAGAAGCTATGGTGCTATCCTAGCTCACACTCCTTTCTGCAAATAGCTTACTGCATGTAAGAGCAGGATGCAGAGTGTCTGACTAATGGATGGCAGCGTCTCTGGGCGTCCTGAGTAAGAGTGCCTCTGGAGGCAGCAAACCCCTACCTGCAGCTGTTTAAGCCGGGTGCGGAGCTCACTGTTTTCTTGTTCTTTTTCTTCCGAGAGCTGGGCTTTTCCCAGGGCAGTCTTGAGGGCTTGTTTTTCTTTCTCAATTCTGTTTGTAGAGTTGACTGTTCCAGCTATAGGAAGCAATGGTACAGAAAAGTGAAATAGCAATAATTTATGATCTAGTAAGGCATAAATAAACTGAAGAGACTTAGCATGCATGCATACTTACATACACATGCAATCCCTTGGGAGCTTTGGTTTTATAATTCAGTTTTATGTTTGACCTCCAAATTTAAGGGCTCAAGGTAGGGTTTTCACAGGCCTCCTTCAACTATTAACACATAAGGAAGGGAAAGCACCAGAATCTCCAGGAGGGAGCCCAGATACCAACCTTTAAAAGCTCTGGGAGGGAGTCAACAATTACTGCTCTCCCTTCCCTTAGACCAACATTTCTTACACCGTGGTCCTCAATCACCTGCATCAAAATCACTTGGCACGCTTGTTAAACATGTAGAGGCCTGTTCTCCATCTCAGGCTTGCTGGGCCAGAGTTTCTAGGACATGGCCCAGGAATCTGCATTTAACAAGCATCACAAGTGACTTCAATAACTAAAAGGTGTCAATCACAGACCTGTACAGCCGAGAGAGGAGGTCTGTCATGCCCGTGCTCTCAGCGTGCGGCTGGAAGACCAGTGCTGGTAGTCTTGATGCCAAGGAAGGGAATGCCCTTCTAAATGCCACATGAATTTGTGAAAAGGCCTATTGTTGAAAGAAAAATTTAAAAAGGACAAAGGAAATACAAAAGATTTTTAAGCTAGTAAAGGCTGGCTTAAACATTTAAATTTTATTTCAAAGGAGATACCATCTAGAAATTGTATTTACTATTAGTTACAACATATATTAATATTTACTGCTATTTTAATTGTTTTTCTTCCCAGTCCCTTCTTTTCCTCACTCTGATCAGGTCAACTACAGTTTTATAAAACTTGGTACTCTTAAGAAATATAACGCTGTATACTGGTAAATGGTCATTTAGTATCTAATAAGTAAAGAATGGAAAGTAACACAATTACTAAGATACGCCAACCCATTTTTATTTCCTTTTCTAATCCTATGAAAGCAATTTTACATTAATTCCTGGGATTCAAACTACTTCAATTTTTAATTAACTACCTCGTTTTTAATTGAGGGTCTCCCCTGTTGGCTTTATTTATAATGTTTCAGTGTACAAACATACACCTATTCTTTTTCAGATTCTTTTCCATTATCGGTTATTATAAGATACTACATACAGTTTCCCTGTGCTACAGGGTGGGTGCTCCTTGCTTGCCTATTTTAAATACAGTAGCATGTATATATTAATAACAAATTCCCAATTTATCTGTCCTCTTCCGTTTCCCCTTTGGTAACCATAAATTTGTCTTCTACAACTATGAGTCTATTTCTATTTGCTTAGTAAGTTCACTGGTGTCATTTTTTCTAGATTCTGCATGTGAGTGATACACCCTCATTGTCTTTCTCTGATTTACTTCACTTCGTATGATCATCTCTCGGCCTCTCTTACTGCAAATGGCATTTCATTCCCTTTTATGGCTAAGAAATATTACACACACACACACACACACACACACACACACACACACACACACACTGTATCTTCGTTATCCATTCATCTGTTTATAGACATTTAAGTTGCTCCCAAAGTCTTGGCTACTGTATCAATAAGTAGTGCTGGTATGAACACTGGCATGCACGTATCTTTTCAAATAGTTTTCCTCTTTTCCAGATATAGATCCAGGAGTGGGATTGCTGGATCATGTAGTAATTGTTTTCAGTTTTTTAAGAAACCTCCATACTTTTCCCCATAGTGGCTGTGCCAGCTTACACTCCCCTCCACATTGCAGGTGGGCTCCCTTTTCTCCACACCCTCGCCAGCATTCACTGTTTGCAGATGAAGGGCACCCTCGCCCCGCAGGTCCTTCCGCGCGTGCGCGCAGGGTCGCCCCCCACAGCCCCCCTCCCCCCACGAGCCCCGCAGAGGAAAAGCCGGAGGAGGCAGACCCTCGGAGACTTCAAGGAGGAGTGGGAAAAGCTCCGGGAAAGGGCTAAGGCCCACTCTGCTGCACGCCGGCAAGGGCTGCCGTGGCGGCCCCCAGCCCTCCAGAAGGGGACTTGAGGGGACAGGAATCAGCAACCCTCCTGCCCACGTGAAGCCCCCCGGCTCCTGACCTCGGCTCTATCCAGCCCCATGCGCCGCCTGTGGCGCCAGACTTGGGACGAGGGGACGCGCGAGGGCTAAGACTCACCGGTCCGCAGGCCGACTCCCGCTGTGCGGGAGCGGGAAGGAGCGCTTTGCTGTGCAGCCGCTGCGCCACCGCCTCTCACCGAGTGTCCTTGAAAGTTCTGGCCCGCTCGCGGCCCCCGGCTCCTTTTATAGCCGAGCCCAGGCGCGTCCCCCGCCGGAAGTCCCGCCCCTCCCGCCGCCACCACAGGCGCGTCCCCAGCCGCCGGAAGTCCCGCCCCTCCCGCCGCTGCCACCGCCCCGCGGCAGGTGAGTGGGTGGGTAAAACAGGGACTGAGATGTAACTAACTTTACTGGGAATGGGAGAATTAAATAGGACTATAAGAAAAAGTTCTTTGTAAACTCTAAAATTTGTAACTTCATGCACTGTAGCTCTGCACCCTTCTTAGTGAGCCTCCTCTCTCCTTTCCAGTTTCATCTCCCACAGCCTTCCTTCTCAAACTAGTTTTCTTACCCCTTCCTGAACTTGCCTTGGCACCTACCCCGCTCAAGGCTTTGTTTAAATATCACCTTCTCAATGAGGTCTTATGGCTCAAACGGTAAAGCGTCTGCCTACAATGAGGGAGACCTGGGTTCGATCCCTGGGTTGGGAAGTCCCCTGGAGAAGGAAATGGCAACCCACTCCAGTATTCTTGCCTGGAAAATCCCATGGACGAAGGAGCCCAGTAGGCTACAGTCCATAGGGTCACAAAGAGTCAGAGATGACTGAGGGACTTCACTTCACTTCTCACTGAGGTCTGCAGTGTGTCCCCTATTCAAAAGCACAGTGTGCTCTTCCTCTTTAGCTCTTCATCCTCAATCCCACTTAACTTTTACTCACCTTCACACTCATAACAGATTCCTTACCTATTGTCTCTTCCTCTACCCACTTCCCAATAGAAATGAGATTTAATTTGGGTAGGCATCTTTTGTCTGTTTGTTTTATGATGTATCCCAGGGTTCCCTGGTGGCTTAGATGATAAAGAATCTGCCTCCAGTGTGGGAGACCCAGGTTCAATTCCTGGGTTGGGACGATCCCTTGGAGAAGAGAATGGCTACCCACTCCAGTATTCTTGCTGGAGAATTCCATGGACAGAGGGGCCTGGCAGTCTATAGCCCACGGGGTCGCAAAGAGTCGTGATGTGACTGAGTGACTAAGCACAGCCCAGTAGCAATCGACTATCACTTTACTTTTTTCAGGCATATGGAACATTGCCTGGTACAGATTAGGCACTTAATACATATTTATTGAATGAATGAATGCATGACTATGCGTTGTGCCAGACTTTAAGCCAGGCACCAGGTAGATATTAAAAAGGGAAGATGGTTCCTGCCCTCATCAAATATTCACCCTAGCACTATAGTGGTTTTTCTGCCTGTCTGGGCTGCCCTCCTGCAGGAAATGTCAGAGTGACAAATTGCTGAGTTCAGAGCAGGCTTTCATCCTAGCAGTAAGCATTTTTCAGATAATTTTGCTTTTAAGTTTTTTTTTTCTTTTAATTCTAATGGGAAGAGGAGGGAAAAATAGAAATGTCTTCTCTTTGTGGTACTTGCTCAGTCATGTCTGACTCTTTGTGATCCCGTGGACTATAGCCCACCAGGCTTCTCTGTCCATGGGATTTCCCAGGCAAGAATGCTGGAGTGAGTAGCCATTTCCTTTTCCAGGGGATTGTCCCAACCCAGGGATTGAACCTGAGTCTCCTGCATTGCAGGCAGATTATTTACCATTAGTCATTCTAAATTAAAAGGCAACAATTTCCCCCAATGCAAGGCAGAATAGTGTCCCCTTTAAAGCACCAGGCCTTATAGATAGTTGAAAGAGGTCCTGGAGTAGAGCTAGGTTACTTTTTTGTTCTTTTTTTTTCAACCTGAATGAAAAAGGTGGTTGTAATTTTTCATGCTATTGAAGAATGAAAAGCTATGCAGTAAACATGTTTATTGGGGCTCCCCAAATTGCTAAGTGGTGAAAAATCTGCCTGCTAATGCAGGAGCTGCAGGAGACCCAGGTTTAATTCCTGGGTTGGGAAGATTCCCTGGAGGAGGACATGACAATCCACTCCAGTCTTCTTGCCTGGGTAATCTCATGAACAGAGGAGGCTGGTGGGCTAAAGTCTGTGGGGTTGCAAACAAAGAGTCGAACAAGACTGCGCATGCATGCACAAACATGTTAATTGCCGTATTTTTTTTTAATAACAAAACGCTTCATCTATGAGATCCTGACCTATTTCCTAAAGTCCCCTACATGCAGTTGGTCAATATGAATTTTTATATTGCTAAAAGTCTCTTTTTAAGAAAAGAGGGAAAAAAAGAGCTCAAATTGAGTGTATTTAAAAATAATCTGCTGATCCAGCACACGTAAACCAATATGCCAGCAACTATTTTGTCTCTCACCCTTTTCTCATTCAGGTAACCACAATCCAGGGAAAGTCCAATGCTGGGTGTCTGCCTACAAGATGGAATAAATAAAGAATTAAGGAAGAACACTGCTGCACGGGTATGCAACTGAAATAAATGATTTTTAATATCCCTTTCAAATGGAGACTGTTGACTTTGATAATTTAAATTCTTAAATCCTGGTTATCCTCATTTATTTGAATAATCTAGTTGATAACATTTTCTGTATATATGTCTTCTAGATAACTATTTTTAATTCTTCACCTTACTTTGCTATAAAATGTCTTCTAACTTGAGTTTGATATTCCATCTTAATTTCTTTGTCTACAAGTAAATTTTGATATCAGCATTATAAGCATGAATTATTTTTCCCATGATCTTTTTGTCAGAAAAAAATTGATTAGAGGAAACTCTTTTGGAAGTAGCCTTGCTCTCTTGTGAACAATTTCTATGGTGCCCCATAAACCGATGATATGATATGATGTAGAAATTTACTGTGCAAGACTTTTAGTGTTATCCTGTACTAGGTAACAACTTAAATTTTGTTTAACAGTCGTCACATTGTGAATAAATTCTGCAATATCCTCAACAAACCAAAGAGCAATACAAAAGAAAAACTCCAGAAATGACCCCTCTGCAAAGTCTTCTTTAATGCTGTTGATGATTTATAAGCCCTCCTGTTTGTCAGCATCACCCAGTCGGCACAACTCTATCATAGCATTTACAGAAATGTGTATAATGTATTCTAAATATTGATGCCAATGTCTTCTTTTAGAAAGGGTTCATAGCCAATTCCAAGGATACTAGAAGAGCCTCCAGAACAAAAAATTACGCGCATATGCACACTTACACACAATACATGATGCCATAAATTAAAAGTGCAAAAAAAAAAAAAGGTGCAGAGAATGAATAAATAAAAACATGGTTTTCAGGAAGAGTGAAGAAATAAAAGTAAGGCAAAATAGAGCCAGGGACAAAGCTAAAAATACAGATAGGAATGACCTTCATATTTACTACAACTGCGCCATGAATTTGTCTCTAAGCTGACAGCTTCCTTGGTTCCACAATTTATGGTGTCCATAGATAAAAAAACAAACCCGTTACTCTGGAGAAGTAAAACTTCCCAGAATTGAGGTCAGATTGGGCTGTCTCCCAGGGATGCTCAAGAAGAGAACATTGTGTTGGATGAGGAGCAGTGTCCTTGACAGCATCCCTGAGAGGGTGTCTAGTTCACAAGGGTGTCTCTTACAGCTTGATGGCAGCACACCAAAAAGTGATTCAGTGAGTTAAAGCACTATTTCTGAGGTGGAGCAGTCTCAGTGGTCATCGACCTAGTATAGTTACTGGCATATAGCAGGTGTCAAAAAGTATTTGTTGAGTGAATGTCAAGTACAGAAGATGAAGCTCAAAGACTCCCTCTAAAAGGCCCCACTGATTACCAAGACTTAAAATCTTGCTCCCCAACTCTGCACTCCTTTTGTAGCTATCAAGCAATGTGGTCATGAAATGTCTCTTCTCCTGTTGGGGTAAATTGCCATTTCAGTTTGGCCGGAGCGTTATGTGTGGGTGCACACACTTACTGGTGGTGATAGTGATAGTTTTGGGTTAAGAAAGTGCTGTACTCATCACACTGGGAGGTCAGATTGCTGGTGACCGTCACGTCGTTCCTGGCTTAGATCCAGATTCCCACATCTAGGCTGTTCTTCAGAGAAGAGGCAAGGCTGGCGATGGTACTGCAGTGGGCCTTTGTCATTGGTCTCTGTGCTGAGCATGAGGAAGACCCAGTAACAAGTCACAGACACACTGGAATTAAAAGGGACTCAAAAAAAAAGGGGGGAGGGGGGACTGAGTGGTGAGCTAGCAGCTCCTGAATCATGGTTTCCTATATTCCTATAGGGTGACTGGGATTGAATTGAGCTCCCAGGTTGGGGTTCAGTCTTTTAGCTGGTACAGTCAGAGGCTTAGGGTAGGGCCTTGTATAAGGGTCTTTCTTCCTGGTGTATGTCACCATCTCTCATTCCTGAATGTCATCTTCTTGTCATTGATGTTGCAAAGGTGTTTTAGGGCAGAAATGTGGTCCCTGTGTGCAACTTTCCACCTGTATAATCACAATGGTGTCATCATGGTGAAGATATTCTCATCTTCTGGTGTGTAACCTTACCTTATTCTTGCTTCAATAGCAATGGCACTGCTAGACCTAGAACAGGAAACTGGGGGAGAGAGTGAAGTGGCAAAGAATATGGAAATTGACTCCCCGGGTTTGAATCCTGGCCCTGCAACAAGCAAGTTACTTATTCTTCTTGTTCCTCAGTTTCCTAATCTGTAAAAAGGGATAGTAATAGTACCTGGCTCATAGGGTTATTGTGAGGACTAAATTAGTTAATACCTGTAAATTGTTTAGAACAGTGTCTGTATGTGAATATTATATACTAATGTTTGTTAATAATAAAATAAGTAATACTGCTGTATTTGAACAGAAGAACTAACATATCTAGTACATCAGCATAATATTGATCTATTAAAATATCGATTGAGTGCCTACTGTGTGCTAGGGTCTTTTCTAGGTCCTTGAAACAATGTTGACCATGATAGACATAATCCCTTTCCTGGTAGAACTTATAGATGAATGGGAGTATAGACATTAAACTAACAATCACAGCAGTGTAACTGTGCACCGGCATCTCTCTTATTAGGGAAGTCGACGCTTGACCCAAGGTTCAGGCATTTTAGTCCTAAGAATTCCAGTATACATTAGGAACAGTGCCTCTTGTTTTTATTTTTATACAGTAGATGTTCTAGTTTTCTAATGCAATATGACAAAATTCCTTCCACTCCCCCCCCCCACCAAACTGGTGGCTTAAAATAGAAACAGTTTAAAAAAAAAAAAAAGAAAGAAACAGTCACTCATTTGCTTAAAACTCTGCATTTAAAGCAAGGTTTATCAGAGATAGCTGGTGTTTGTTCTGTGTGGTGACTACTAAGATTGCTCAACTAGGGCTGGAGGGTTCATCTAAGCTAGATGACTCACATACTGTCTGCTGGCTGGGAACTTAGCTGGGGCTGTTCATCAGGACCCCTATGCTCCTTCATGTCATCTCTCCACATGGCTAAGTTGGGCTTCTCACAGCGTGACAGCTGGGTTCTGAAGAGGAGCATCCCACAAGGATAAGCCACAGTGTGCAAACACTTATTAATGCTCTGCTCACATTCTACTTCTTAATATCCCATCAGCTAAAGCTAGTTCCACATCCAAGTCCAAAGTCAGTGTGGGAGGGAACTATACAAGGGCAAAGATTCTGAGACATAAGAATCAGTAGGGCCTAAAAGAGTAATAGACTGCCATAGAGTTCAGTTCAGCTCAATTGCTCAGTCGTGTTCGACTCTATGACCCCATGAACTGCAGCACGCCAGGCCTCCCTGTCCATCACCAACTCCTAGATTCCACCCAAACGCATGTCCATCGAGTCGATGAACTGCCATAGAGACAAAGGCTAAATCTCTATTTTCTAAAAGAATTATATGTCCTTTTATTCCTCCTCAATCACATATGCTATAACTCCTATCTGTGAGATCTCCCCTATTTGGAGAGTGGGTAAAAACTTCTGTTACAGGCCATGTAATTTAGGCCAATGTTATTCTATGATAAGTAGATGTTTTACTCTCATTGAAAATATGGTGAAGGAAGAAAGAGTAAATTTAACTGAACTGTGTTATTTTGATATGCAGAGCTGGATCTTTATTAGTGAAGAGTGATGAGGTAGGAGGGTCCCAGTGTTGTCTGAATAGTATAAAAGTGTAGACATACAAATTTGTTGTGTATGCATGTATGCTAAGTTGCTTCAGTGGTGTCTGACTCTTTGTGACTCCATGGACTGTAGCCTGCCAGGCTCCTCTGTCTATGGGATTCTCCAGGGAAGAATACTGGAGTGGGTTGCCATGCTCTCATCCATGGTATCTTTCTGACCCAGGGATCAAACCTACATCTCTTATGTCTCCTGCATTGGCAGATAGGTTTTTTATCACTAGCACCATCTGGGAATCCCAAATTTATTGTCAAGAGGAGGAAAAAAAAACATGGTCAGGAAAATGCCACTGGGCACCCAGTCTGAATTATAGTGAGAAAGACAAAATGGGAGAAATTGAAGCTAGGTCAATCTCACTGATTTACCTGTGAAAATAGAAGAGCTCAAAGGTAAGTCAGTGAAAGGTGAATGTGGACTGGAGCTGAGCTCTCCACACTGACAGTCTTTAACACCTAACTCACTGCCTAGTACAGAGGAGGCAGCCCAAGTGGTTGTTTGATGGATGTAGACACTGAGGTTTGAAGAAATTTCAGGTTGTAAATATTCCTTCTCTTTAATATCCTAGTGTCACAAAATAATTAGAATGACCTTTTAAAAATACAAACCATTAAAAAAAATTTGTCAGTCTGGAAGTCATTGGTGGTACCGGGACTCAAAAAGCACTCCTCTGATTAAAATCCCTTAATGGTTTCCCATCCCACTTAGATATCCACATGGCTTCCTTCTTTTAAGTCTGTGCTAAAAAAGGGGGGGGGGGCCTTCCACAATATACAAATATCCTCACCACTTTCTATCTTGCTTTTTCTTTTAGAAAAAAAAAATCATTTGGGCTTGCCTGGTGTCTCAGCCATAAAAGAATTCCCCTGCAGTGCAGGAGACACAGGAGATGTGGGTTCAATCCCTGGGTTGGGAAGATCCCCTGGAGGAGGGCATGGCAACCCACTCTAGCATTCTTGCCTTGAGAATCCCATGGACAGGAGCCTGGCGGGCTACAGTCCATAGTGTCACTAAGAGTCAGACATAACTGAAGCAACTGAGCAGGAGCATGAGGGGGTTAGTTGTGGCATGCAGGATCTTTCATTGTGGTACGTAAGGACTCTCTAGTTTCATCACACAGGCTTAGTTTCTCTGTGGTATCTGGTATCTTTGTTGCCTGAACAGGGATTGAACCCATGTTCCCTGCAGTGGAAGGTAGATCTTAACCATGGAACCACCAGGGAAGTCCTTATCCTGCTTTTTCTTTATAATGTTTATCCCTACATGACCTGTATTTCTTTTTTATGGTCTGCCTTTCCCCACTAGATTGTAAGCTCCTTGAAAGCAGAAGCTTTGTTTTGTTCACTGTGGTATATGCCCCAACACCTAAAACAATGCCTGACATGTCAAAAGTGCTAAAAAATACTTGTTGAATGAATGAATAATGTACCAAGCCATGGAAGGGTAGGCCTCACTGATTTCCTCCAGCTAGAGGCCAAGACCCTGGAGACTGTGGAATGCAGGTATCTACGTGGGCTTCTACGCCATGTCCCTCCTACTTGACCAGTGGGAAGAACTCATCTTGACTGTGTCAGGAGCCCAGGCCCTCCTGTTTGGAGCTACAGTTCAGTTCAGTTCAGTCGCTCAGTCATGTCTGACTCTTTGCGACCCCGTGAATCGCAGCACACCAGGCCTCCCTGTCCATCACCAACTCCCGGAGTTCACTCAGACTCGCGTCCATCGAGTCAGTGATGCCATCCAGCCATCTCATCCTCTGTTGTCCCCTTCTCCTCCTGCCCCCAATCCCTCCCAGCATCAGAGTCATTTTCAGTGAGTCAGCTCTTCGCATGAGGTGGCCAAAGTACTGGAGTTTCAGCTTTAGCATCATTCCTGCCAAAGAAATCCCAGGGCTGATCTCTTTCAGAATGGATTGGTTGGATCTCCTTGCAGTCCAAGGGACTCTCAGGAGTCTTCTCCAACACCACAGTTCAAAAGAATCAATTCTTCAGTGCTCAGCCTTATTCACAGTCCAACTCTCACACCCATACATGGCCACAGGAAAAACCATAGCCTTGACTAGACAGACCTTAGTCGGCAGAGTAATGTCTCTGCTTTTGAATATGCTATCTAGGTTGGTCATAACTTCTCTTCCAAGGAGTAAGTCTTTTAATTTCATGGCTGCAGTCACCATCTGCAGTGATCTTGGAGCCCTCCAAAATAAAGTCTGACACTGTTTCCACTGTTTCCCCATCTATTTCCCATGAAGTGATGGGGCCAGATGCCATGATCTTTGTTTTCTGAATGTTGAGCTTTAAGCCAACTTTTTCACTCTCCACTTTCACTTTCATCAAGAGGCTGTAATTGTGAGGCTGAGGGCCTAGGTAGTGCAGGATTCATATAGCTTGGGAATGGTACCAAGGGCAGGCCTATCAGTGTTTAAGTTAGTTTTTCAGCTTCCAATCAGAGAACCTTGCCTGAGTGGGTTCAAAAAATGGAAAGAAAGCCCTTGTGTTAGGTATGTGGCTAGGTAAGGAAAAAGTGGTAGATAGGATTATGAGAGAGAGATGATATCTCATTTAAAAGTAGACACATACTGAGTTTAGTCAGGTCTATGTTTTGAAATATTTTCTCTAGTTACATGTGGATGGATTGGAGGAGGCAGAAGTGAATTAGGGAGAAAATAAAGAAGAACTTTCCAGAGAAAATAGCATGAGCATCTGGGAACACAGTGGAGTATTGCAGTTAGGCCAGGGCTTCATAGGGATGTCTCATCCATCTCTCTAGAGTGCTAGGGAGGAGNCCCCCCTGACCAAGGACCACACCTGTGCCCCTTCAGTGGAACCACAGAGTGTTAACCACCGGACTGCTTGGAAAGTAAGTCCCTCATTGTGGTTTTAGTTTTCATTTCTCTGACGGTTAATGATGTTGAACATCTTTTCATGTGCCTGTTGGCTATCTGTATATCTTCTTTGGAAAACTGACTATTCCGTTTTCTGTCCATTTTTTCAGTCGGGTTGTTTGTTTGTTTATATTTTTTGTATATTTTGGATATTAGCCTCTTATCAGATGTATCATTTGCACATACATTTTCCCATTCAGCGGACAGCCTTTTAGTTGTATTAAGAGTTAGTTCCTTTGTTGTGCAAAACTTTTTTAGTTTGAGGTCGTCCCATTTGTTTACTTTTGCTGTTGTTTCCCTTGCCTGAGGAGACCTATCCAAAAATATATATATTGCTAAGGCAGATGTCAAAGAGTGGGCTGCCTATGTTTTCTTCTAGATGTTTTATTGTTTCAAGTCTTACAAATAACTCTTTAATCCGTTTTGAATTTTTTTTAATGGTGTGGGAAAGTGGTCCAGTTTGATTCTTTGAAATACAACTGTCCAGTTATGACAGAATTCTTTTACTCATAAGAAAATTATAGAGATGATTAAGTCATTTCTTTCAAGTAGATTTAAACTATTCTACAGTAATGGGAGGGATACATGTGATTCTCCAAGGGAATCTCCAAGGACTTGTATATGTTCAAATACTAAATTGGTTTGCTGGCTGGTGTGTTTCATTGGATTACATATAAGCCAGGCAGTGGAGTGTTTTGTTTTTTAATTATGTATGTCTGTATGTGTTCTTAGGATATTTTATTGTGAGCATCTATGGATCTCGGGTAGCTCAGCTGGTAAAGAATCTGCCTGCAATGTAGGAAACCCTGGTTCAATCCCTGGGTGAGAAGTTCCCTGGAGAAGGGATAGGCTACCCACTCCAGTATTCTTGCCTGGAGAATCCTATGGACAGAGGATCCTGGTCTTAACGAAGCGACTAAGCACACACAGTCTGTGGATCTACATCTGAATCCTCTGAAAGTGAAAGTGACTCAGTTGTTTTTCTGACTCTTTTCGACCCCATGGACTATACAGTCCATGGAATTCTCCAGGCCAGAATATTGGAGAGGGTAGCTTTTCCCTTTGCCATGGGGTCTTCCTAACCCAGAGATGGAACCTAGGTCTCCCACATTGCAAGTGGATTCTTTACCAGCTGAGCCACAAGGGAAGCTCAAGAATATGGGAGTGGGTAGCCTATCCCTTTTCCAGAGGATTTTCCCAAACCAGGAACTGAACTGGGGTCTCCTGAATTGCAGACGTGTTCTTTACCAACTGAGCTGTCAAAGAAGTTTTGCTTTAGGTTATTAGAAATTAGCAATTCAACAATGTCTGTAGTTATAGTTCAATTCAGTGCTTCTTGAACTTAGCTTGTATCACAATAATGTAGAGGGCTTATAAAACACAGATTCTGATTCACACCCCCTAAATTTCACTAGATCTTAGGTGAAGCCTGAGAGTTTGTTTCTGGTAAGGTCCTAGATGGTATTGACTATGGGTTCAGGAATCGTGCTTTGAGAACCATTGGTCTTATGTCCCAGTTCTATCTCTATTAACAAGAGCAGGAAGATGGAAGCTTGAAAGAAATGGAAAATTCTAACAGTGCAACATTGTTAATTATTTCCAGTTATAGAACAATTGTGCAGTGTAAATTTTACAAGAAGGTCATTGTCTGAAAACAAAGATTTTTTTCTAACTAGCAATGACAGCTTGCATTTGTGAAGTGCCAAGAGGACTTGTCTGCCCACACTTGTTTTCATTTTCAAAGCTTTCTGTCATTTTTCAAACGAATTTCTTCTCCTGTCCCTTCTCCATCCTAATTTGTCTTGTGAGATGTGCAGATTAAAAGGTAGCTACAATTTACAGCCATTTAAAGAAGTAGTCAGTCTTCCCAAAGTTGGTGATATTAAATATGAATAAATTTCAAGTAGAACATTTATGCTAAATAGAATTCACTGGAACCAAATTGGTTAATGGCTGTGTATTCACAGTTGGCATAAAAGTGTGCCCTAGAGAAGGCTAATGATTATAAATCAGACATACAGTGCTATCATTGATAGTTTGTTAATCTTGTATCAATCTTGGGAAGAAAAATAATAGCTAAAAGTAATCCTTTACCTGAAGCTAAGATTCAAATGTCACTTTCTCAATAAGCTTTCTTCTTTTTTTTTTTGGAAATTGCATGCCACCGAGTATAAGGTCCGTTTGCTTACTATATTTAAACTTTTTTTTTCCTCTACAGAACTCATCACCTTTTAATATTGTATACAATTTGCTTATTACTTTTATGACTTATTGTCTCTGCCTTCCACATGAACATAAGTTTCTTCAAAGACAGGGATTCTCTGTATCTGCAGTTCCTAAAATGATATGTCTTCAACATATTTGTGGAAGGAATCCGAGAGTCAGCTTGGAAACAACCTTATTGCAATACATTATAAGTTTGTTGTGCACATTATGAGACACAGTCAAAGAGGAAAACAATAACCAAAATAAAATGATGGCATACTAGAAATAGTGTGAGACAGGGATAGGATATTAGAAATAGTGTAGGATGGGGACTTCAAACACTAGGGTATGTAAAGATTTTCCAAAGGCAGGTATAGGATCATTTAAAATAAAACAGTTGCATTATTTGTTTCTCAGTGGACTCTTCATAGAATTGAGAACTAGCCCGTGGTAAGGCTCTGCTGGTCCGCTGTTCCCACCTCCCTGGTTTACAATTTTATGAATGAGAGACATCACTCATCCATCCTGAAACATATCTCTGAGCTGTAAAAAAAAAAAAAAAAAAAAATCTCTAGGCCTCCAAACAAAGAGATGCTAGTCAAAGACTCTAATAGCTAGGTGACGTAAATTTGTCAAGTCAAATGGTTTATAGTTGAGCAAAATTAAAGATGAGTCTAATTGAGTTTCCAGCTAATACTATTAGAATTAACTTGGATAACAGATCAGTGTGATATTTAGGGGTTTTAACTTGGAAAGAGTTAAAATAATTCAGGGAAAATTCCATAACTTTTTTTTCATTCATATCCTAAAATTTCTCAAAACATGTCTAACAATGAGAAATGTGAATAGAACTGATAGTCCTGACTTATTCTGGAAATAATTTATTCATCCATAGATCCATGACCAAATGTTTTAACATCCCATAGCACTAAAAGTTGTATTTCAGGCAAAATTTTATGCTTAGGCATTGTTTATGAAAGTTTGTAATGATGCTTAGACTCACTTTGATACTGTTAATAATTATAATAGTAAGGTACTTGAAGAATTTTCCTAACATGTACAGTTTGCCATAGGAAATAAATATTTTTAAACACTATACACATGCATTCTTAATCAAGGCAGGTTTGGCAGTGATTAAGATTTACAAGCATTATCCAGATTGCTAGGCAGCAGAAACTGAAATGGAATTTGCCATGCTAGATGTTCATTAAGGAGTGTTCTCTTGGGATCAATATCTGTGGCAGGGAGGGGAAGGAAGCTGGAACAGACAGAGGGAGAAATTGCACCTCAATGCCAGTTCAAGGACAGCCTCAACTGACCCAATGGGCTGCTCTGGAGTCAGAATAGCCCTTCAGAATGCCCTGGGCTGGACAAAGATGACCAGATCTTTCTGTTCCCACATGGATCAGTCATTGAGCTTGTATATCCTGGAAGGGCATGACCTCAAGCAGAGTGGCTGTGTATAGCTGGTCTTGAGCAAGGGCTGACTTTGAAGATGGCCTGCAGAGAGCCTTCCTTCTCTGGAGCAAGGGCATCTTCAATGAAGAGGAACCTAGGGAGGATACCCTGGTGTCATCTTAGTATATATAGTAAGATGCTTTAGGCAAGGGGGAAAATATTGAGTTCAAGGAGAAAACTTGATGATAAAATTCTGACTTAAGAGTGTGGCTTTACAATGTTGTTGAATGATGTTGAATAATAAATCATTATAGTATTTAAATTCTTTTGGATATAAATAAAAGAGGTAAAATTGCTTCTGAAAATGTTAATATTTATAATGTGCTGGAAATTTCATTCTTTATGGCAACTTAAAGATATGACAAACAATTTCAAATGTGAACCTAAAAATAAAGGAGAGATACATTGCTTTTCAAAATTAATTTTTAAGGAGTAGGTAAGCAAACAAAACAAAACAAAACAAAGTGTGTGAAGAACACTGATCTAATCTAACAGGCCATTTTACAGATGACTTGCTTGTGATCATTATAATGATATGAAGCCAAATTTGTAAAGTAGTGGCGTTACCTGACAATTATTTATTACCTGGTTGTGTGAAGATGCATTGTGAATATACTTCAAAGAGAATAAAGCTCTCTTAAAGGGCTTTTTAACCTGGCAGCTTCCAAATTGCATAGGACAGTGTTTATGTGCATTTTCCTGGGGAATGCCTCTCTATAGTTTTATAGTCACTACGGAGGAGACATTGACATAAACAAAGCTTAATATTTAATTAATAAGTCTCTACCCAGCTAATTGCCTTCTCAATTCAAGTTCATTTCTCCCTTGAATCTCTTATCAGAGGCTTTTTTGACCCTTTTACACGTAGTCTTGCTTCTTTCCTCTTTCAAAATCGCAAAACAGTCTTCATGCTGAGAAACCTCTTTTATGAAATCTTTCTTGTACTAAGTCATCTGTGTTCTCAACAGGGTGACCTAGTGTATGTTAACTATGCGCAAACTGAAGACTTCTTTAAACTAGAGCGGGACATGAAAATCAATTGCTCTGGGAAGATTCTGATTGCCAGATATGGGAAAATTTTCAGAGGAAATAAGGTAAAAAAACAAAACAACTCTTTGTTTTTCTTTTCAATAAAAACAAAAAGTTATATTGTATCTTGGGCTTTTCTGGTGGCTGGGACAGGTAAAGAATCTGCCTGCAATGCAGGAGACCTGGGTTCAATCCCAGGCTCGGGAAGATCCCCTGGAGAAGGGAATGGCTACTCACTCCAGTGTTCTTGCCTGGGGAATCCCATGGACAGAGGATCCTGGTGGTCTACAGTCCAAAGGGTCACAGAGAGTCAGACATGACTGAGGGACTAACACTTTCTGTTTTTCATATTGTATCTTCCATGGGTAGAACCATATCCTTACAATTTTTTGATGACCATGGTTTTCCCATACTCTTTACCATTCCCGCCTAATAGGGAGGGTACATGTGCTAGTTTATAGGCAGATTTTAAACTGGGTCATTGGATTTTGGCCAGTGTAGAAGTTCAAGGAGAACAGCACAGGTTTTTCCATACCTACACATTGTCCCTGTAGTCTGTGAAGTAGCGTGCATTAGATTTGTTGTTAGTCTTTCGGAGAAGGCAGTGGCACCCCACTCCAGTACTCTTGCCTAGAAAATCCCATGGATGGAGGAGCCTGGTAGGCTGCAGTCCAGAGGGTTGCAAAGAGTTGGACATGACTGAGCGACTTCACTTTCACTTTTCAGTTTCATGCATTGGAGAAGGAAATGGCAACCCACCCGTGTTCTTGCCTGGAGAATCCCAGGGACGGGGGAGCCTGGTGGGCTGCCGTCTCTGGGGTCGCACAGAGTCGGACACGACTGGAGCAACGCAGCAGCAGCAGCAGCAGCAGCATCTTTGCATATTACCTTTGAAAATATTTACTAAATGAAATTTTGGTGTTAATTCTTTGTTAGAGGTAATGAGACAAGCCAATCAATACACAGCAGTTTTGAAAGTTACCAGCACTTGATCTGGGGCGTCCCAGGTAGTATTAGTGATAAAGATTGTGCCTGCCAGTTCAGGAGATGCCAGAGATAGGAGTTTGATTGCTGGGTCGGGAAGATTCCTTGGAGTAGGAAATGCAGCCCACCCCAATATTCTTACCTGAGAAGTCCCATGGACAGAGGCGCCTGGTGGGTACGGACCATGGGGTCACAAGGAATCAGATATGACTGAGTGGGCACATAGAGCACTTGATTTTTTTCCCCTCTTTTGTGGGAAATTAATTTTAAAAATATTCTCTTTCAACCATAGAAGAAATGGGAATCTAGTCTGTGAAATCTGCTTGCTTACTGTGCTTCTAGACTAGAGAGGAAGGAAGCAGCAGGTACCTGTTACCACTCATATGTACATTAAAAAAAATCTGCTCCAAGGGCTAATCCAGCCCTGGAAACTAGGTTTTAGAACTTGCTTAAGAAAAAGACAAAACCAACTCTCTGTGAGATGTCCTTTGTTGTAAGCATAAGGATTAAAGATAAGGACTGAAGTTAAGTTTTAGCTACTTATTTAAGTGTAATTTCAAATAACCAACCTAAAATAAGAAAGACTGTTTTCCAGGTTAAAAATGCCCAGCAAGCTGGGGCCAGAGGGATCATTTTGTACTCAGATCCTGCCGATTACTTTGCTCCTGGGGTGGAGGCCTATCCGGATGGTTGGAATCTTCCCAGAGGTGGTGTTCAGCGTGGAAATATCTTAAATCTTAATGGTGCAGGGGACCCTCTCACACCTGGCTACCCAGCAAATGGTGAGTGATCAGGCGTCAGTCATCACAGAAACTTTTAACATTTTGAAGTGATTTTATCAAAAGATTTCCTTTGACAAAAGGATAAAGTATGTCATTTTCTTACTGTCTTTGCATCTAAGAATAAATTAAAGGGTTTTGAAGTCGGAAAATTGTTGGTTTGGGTCCCTTATCCCTTGTTTGGAACCACTGCATCTGGTAGGTTTTGAAATGCAGATATTTTTAGATATTTAAAAATAAGATGGTGCATATACCTTACTGCATAACATTCACATAGGCTGGGACAGAATGTGGAAAGCGAACATGTAAATATTTTATAGTAAAACGTATGTATGAATAATCATTTTAAGCAGAGGGTACATAAATAATATAAATAGCCTCATGTCTGCTTAAGTCAGATCTTGCTGCCAAATTAGTTTATATCAGATCATGTTTTGTTTCCAAGTATTAATAAATGCCCTCTCCCAATTAATGGATTTCACATTTTTAAAAAATTTCTAATTGTAGATAAGGGACAGTAAAACAAAATCTATAAATCCATGAAATGGCATATTTTGAATACAGAGTCTGGAAAATGCTTCTTGTGTCATTACTGTGTAAAGACAATAGGGATCACTTTCAAGGAGTGTTTCCAAAATTCTAGCTTTTAAATGCATTAACGACCCTATAAGCTTTGTTGTACTATTATCTCTACTTGACAGAGGGGGAATGTGAAACCAAAAAGAAGTAAACAGTCTGCCTTGTTCATTGCACCATTAAGTGAGGAGTGGGGATTCAAATTCAGATTATCTGGCTCCAGAGTCCATGTATTTGTCTTATGCTGAAATGCCCTGCTATATTAATAGTAGATCATTAACAAGGGAACTTGGAGCATATTTTTAATGTACTCAACCATTTGGTGACATTTACAAAAATCCATCATCATTTTAGTTTTTGTGGTTTAAAATTAATAAAGGTTTATAAAGTAGGTTGCCAAAGTATTGGTGGTATTCCCATATTTATTTTTCATCTGGAATCCTTGTATCTAATTGTAGACTCCTTTAAAGCTTATGTGTTTGGCTTTGTAAATTTTTGAACATAGTACATTGTCATAGTTTTTTTTAAGCAATACATATTATCCTGTGATAAAATCATGTGTCTATATGAACTTTACTAACAGCCTTTTTATTCCCAAGTTTAAAAAAAATGCAACTTCTCCTAAGCTCTGTTTGTTGTACAAAGCTAAAATTATGAACATAAAATAAGATCAACTGGAATATTTCTGTTTACTATGCTCAGATTTAAAAGATGACATTGTAGAAATGTTATCCCTATGAGGCTTCCATTTGTTGAATTCCCTTTTGTGCCCTATTCTTTCTTATTTTTCTTTTAATTTCACTCTTTATTATGGAATAATTCTGACAAAAAGAGATAATGAATACCATTTTGTCAATGTTATTTTCTCTATTCATTGCCCTTTTTTGATTATTGCTCTAAATTTAAAAAAAATCCCATGTAATGTATTATTATGCCATTTTTCCATAAAAAAGACTAGCTTCTACAATCACCTACATCAAAGGAATTCCAGAGAAACATTTACTCTGCTTCATTGACTACACTAAAACCTTTGATTATGTGGATCACAACAAACTGGAAAATTCTGAAGGAGATGGGAATACCAAACCACCTTACTTTCCTCCTGAGAAACCTGTATACAGGTCAAGAAGCAACATTTGGAACCAGACATGGAATAACAGACTGGTTCCAAATCGGGAAAGGAGTACATCAAAATTGTATGTTGTCACATTGCTTATTTAACTTATATGCAGAGTACATCATGCAAAATGCCAGACTAGATGAAGCACAAGTTGGAATAAAAATTTCTGGGAGAAATATCAATAACCTCAGATATACAGATGACACCACCCTAGTGGCAGAAAACAAAGAGGAACTAAAAAGTTTTTTGATGAAAATGAAAGAAGAGAGTGGCAGAGCTGACTTAAAACTCAACATTCAAAAAGCTAATAAGATCATGGCATCTGGTCCCACCCCTTCATGGCAAATAAATGGAAACAGAGGCAGATTTTATTTTATTGGGCTCCAAAATCACTGCAGATGGTGACTGCAGCTATGAAATTAAAGGATGCCTGATCCTTGGAAGAAAAGCTATGACCAACCTAGATAGCATTTTCAAAAGCAGAGATATTACTTTGCCAACTAAGGTCTGTCTAGTCAAAGCTCTGGTTTTTCCACTAGTCATGAATGGATGTGAGAGTTGGACAGTAAAGAAGGCTGAGTGTGGAAGAATTGATGATTTTAAACTTTAGTGTTGGAGAAGACTCTTGAGAGTCTCTTGGACTGCAAGGAAGTCAAACCAGCCAATCCTACAGGGAATCAACCTTGAATATTCATCGGAAGGACTGATGCTAGAGCTGAAGCTCCAATATTTTGGACTTACCATGTGAAGAGCCAATTCATTGAAAAGACCGATGCTGGGAAAGATTAAAGGCAGGAGAAGAAGGGGATGACAGAGGACAAGATGAGTGGATGGCATCACTGACTCAATGGACATGAGTTTGAGCAAGCCCTGGGAGTTGGGGAAGGACAGGGAAACCTGGCATACTGCAGTCCATGGGGTTGCAAAGAGTTGGACATAACTGAGCAGCTGAACACTAACAATAAATTTCTTTTGATTTGAAAATTTGGAGAGAAAAAATGGAAGAATAGCTTTTTTTTTTTTAATCTGGAGAAATGACAGGATGTGTGTTTTTATTTTGAGGTAGAGTTTACATGTAATAACATGCAAAGACCTTAAGCATTAATTCACTAAATTAAAAAAAGTTGTATGTATCTGTCACTCAAAATAAGATATAGGACATTTCTGTGACTTTGGAAAGTTCTCTAGTGCCCATTTTTGGTCAGTTTTTACCATAACCCCACCCCTGGAAGCAGCCATTTTCTGATATTTTCTGTCATTCATTAGTTTGGTTTTGAACTTCATATAAATTGAATAAGATTATATCTGTTCTTTGGTGTGTTGACAGAAAATCAAGTAACAGTCAAACTAAGAAGAAAGAAAAGAGAATGTTATTTATGCCAAACTGAGGAGTATAACCCAGGGAACAGATTCTCAGAAGCTCTGAGACTGTTCCACTGTTCGGGAGTTAGAGATGCAATTTTATACGTTTTTGAGAAAAGAATTTATGCATCATACTGACAGATTAGATTTGTACATAAAGTTGACCAAAGATATTTTGATCCAGTAACGCATGTATAGAATAAGCCTTTGGTCAATACGACTCCATGTATGGTGTGGAAAAGAAATATCGACCTTAAAATGTCAGTACTGACATCGTAAGAAAGGATCCATTTTTCTCAGAGATTAACATTATTCTACTTTGAGGAGGTCTGGTTAATGTACTATGCAGATGCACATTTCACACTTGCAAAGATTGCCACAAACAGAGCACGTTATCCATTTTCCTTCTTAGTTTAATTGTCTTATCATAGAAAAATTTGTGATTTTTTTCCCTCATCATTTGTTTTGCTGCATTCACTCAGTATAACAAGTAGAGATTAGTCATGTTATTGTGTGTACTGATATTCCTTCCCTTTATTTGCTGAATAGAATTCTATTATGGGATTCCTCTATAAATTGCTTATTCATTCTCATATTTATGAACAGCAGGATGATTCCCAGTATTGGCTACTGAGATTCAGCCGCTGTGAGCAGTTTTGTGCAGGTCTTTCTGTGAACATATGTTTCTGTCTTTCTTGAGTAAATACTAGGAATGTAGTTGTTGTGCCATAGGGTATAATTTTCTGCATAACATTAATTTTCAAAGAAGTTGTTTAAAGTGATTATAAAGAGTATATACACTCTTAGAAGAAATGTATGAGAGTTTCAGTTGCAACACATTTTTGTTAACATTTGACACTCTTTAGTTTTAACAGTTTTAGTATATGGAATTTAAAAGTGTGTTTTAGTGTGATTTGGCTCAGCTGGTTAAGAATTCTGCAATGTGGGAGATCTGGGTTTGATTCTTGGGTTGAGAAAATCCCCTGGAGAAAGGAAAGGCTACCCACTCCACTATCCTAGCCTGGAGAATTCCGTGGACTGTATAGCCCCTGGAGTTGCAAAGAGTCAGACATGACAGTGACTTTCACGTTAGTGTGATTTACAGAGTACGTTTTGAAAGGGACTCCATTTTTATTAGAAATATGTTCAACTTTTTCAGAATATGCTTATAGACGTGAAATGTCTTCCAAACATTCCTGTTCATCCAATTGGATACTATGATGCACAGAAGCTCCTGGAGTAAGTTTGTAAGAAACAAGCAGATGGCTATTTGAGTAATTCTCTTTACCAACATTCTTCAGGTGTCATGCTTTTTTATCTTCATTATTCCATACCGAAGTTCTCTGTGGTGGGAGAATATATAATTTTATCACCGTTTTATACAACAGTGATTCTAATCTGGGTTTTGCTTTACACACTGATATTAAAGTGAAATACCACCATGAAAGTGAGTCTTTCCAGATCATCAACTTCAGGAATTGTAACAATCATTTGATCCACTGTGCCTTTTTTTTTTTTTTTAGTTTTTAAAAAAGTTAATTTATTTTAATTGGAGGCTAATTACAATATTGTCGAGTTTTTTGCCATACACTGACATGGATCAGCCATGGGTGTACATGTGTTCCCCATCCTGAACCCTTCTCTTACCTCCCTCCCTATAACATCCCTCTGGGTCATCCCAGTGCACCAGCCTCAAGTATCCTGTATCATGCATTGAACCAGGACTGGCGATTTGTTTCATATATGATATTATACATGTTTCAATACCATTCTCCCAAATCATCCCACCCTTTCCCCCTCCCACAGAGCCCAAAAGACTGTTCTATACATCTGTGTCTCTTGCTGTCTCGCATACAGGATTATCGTTACTGTCTTTCTAAATACCATATATATGTGTCAGTATACTGTATTGGTGTTTCTCTTTCTGGCTTACTTCCCTCTGTATAATCAGCTGTAGTTTCATCCACCTCATTAGAACTGATTCAAATGGATTCTTTTTAATGGCT
>SJYE01029932.1:127438-137537 GCA_006408755.1 Eudorcas thomsonii
GGAATTTGTGGAGTTCTCTTTATTATAGAGTTTCCTCTCTGTGTTTGGTGTTATATCACTGGTTTGTCAAAGTTTCTTGCTCAGGGAGGCTTGTGTTGGAATTCTGGTGGGTGGATCTGGATTTCCTCTCTCTGGAGTGGTGTGACGTGTGAAGTAATGGGTTATGAGACGTCAATGGTTTTGGAGTATTTTGAGTTGCCTGTGTATTGAAGCTCAGGGGCTTGTTCTTGTGTTGCTGGAGAATATGCGTGGTATGTCTTGCTCTGGAGCTTGTTGGCCCTTGGGCAGTGCTCAGTTTTAGTATAGGTATGAAGGCGTTTGATGAGCTCTAATTGGATAATGTTCCCTGTGTTCAGGAATTCTTTGTTGATCACAGGATTTGGAATTACGCCTCCTGATTCTGGTTTTCAGATTTATTTTTAGAATAGCCTCATGATTTCTCCATCTATTCAGCACTAATGTTAAAACATCTGGGTTAATGATGTTAGGTTTCTCCACCTTGAGGGTCGTCCCTAGAGGATAGGTGGGTTACTTGGAGGAGAGAAGAGGGAGGGAGTAGTTAGAGGTGAGTGGAATGGGATGAGGTGGAATCAAAAGAGGGAAAGAGAAGTTAGCCCGTAGCCACTTTCTTGTGTGTGCTCTGAAGTCTGGACCGCTCAGAGGTGGTCACAGAGTTATACTTGGAAGAGGAGAGGAAGGAAGTAAATAGAGGTGGTCAGGAGGATAAAAGAGGGAGATGGGAAAGAGGGATACAGATCCGGTCAGTGACCAGTTCCCTTAGAGTTCTCCTCCTTCTGGAACACTCAGAGGTTCATAGAGTTGGGTAGAGAGGGGGAGGGGGAGGGAGGAGACAAAAGCCACCTGGTGCGGAAAAGAGAGATTCCAGAAGTGGAGAGAGTGGTTAAGCCAGTAGTCTTGCACTCATGTAAAACTGGGTACTGAGGATTAGGTTTTTAAAAGTACAAAATTGGCAACAAATACCAAAATGCCAAGATTAAAAAACTGGAGTATAGATTGGATTTTCAAAGATAGATTATTGAAGAGAAGAAGAATGAGGAGAGAGGCATTTAAAAAAAAATAGAGAAAAAAGAAAAAAAAAGTAAAATATAATAAAAGATTCCAGAATTATTAAAAGACAACTTCCTTCACCATTAAGACTACATACGGCCTTTGCTTAAATGATAGGGATTTTTTTTAAGTAATATTAGGTTATAAAAATAATAACTAGAAATATAGAAGACTTAAAATTTAAGGAAGTTTAGGGGAAAAAAAGGATGAAAAAGAAAAGGATAAACAAATTTAAAAAGAAAAAAAATAATTTTTAAAGAACGAAAAAAAAATTCTTAAAAAAAAAAATCATGTTTCCACATCACCCCCCCCAAAAAAAAATTTTTTTTTTTTGATCATAAAAGTAGAGACGGCGTATCTGTCGCTTTCTCTGTCATTGAGGACTGTGTGGGGTCGCTACCAAGGCAGTTCCCTCTGTTTGCCTTCCTCTGTTTGCTGGTCTCTTCCGTGTCTGATTTCTCTCTTGCCACAGGAAGGGTGGTGGTGAGCTCTGCACTGGGCTTGCCCCTTCCCAATCCACGGGATAACCGTGTGGGGCCTGGCCTATGTTTCATGCAATTCCCTGGTTTTAGCCACTCAGGATTGGCGCTCAGGAAGTCCCCTCCGGTTGCCGGGTTTGGTCCCAAGTCCGAGTGGCTAGGGAGTTTGGCGCGGACTATTGTTGCATCTTCTGGGCTTTGCGGGTTGCTTAATTTTCTGGGATCTCCGCCGGGGCTCTTTTTCAGGCAGATGATGACCACTCAGATACCCCCAGAAGTCTCATCAAAGAGGCCCGCTTGCAATTTGGTAGGCAATGTCTCTCTTGAGCTGCGACTGCCCTCTTCCAGCGCTTACGGCTCTGGCTGCCTGTCGCCGGTGGGGGATGGTCTGCAGCCGCCTATTTCCGATCCGTCCTTTGTTCTGTGCGCGGGCCTGTCAGTGTCTTATGTTCGGGCGTTTCGCGTGTTAGTTATCCCCCAGTCTCGTTTGCTAGTCCAGGATAAATCGTTCTATCCACGTGCGGACCCGATTCTGGCCCCGTTACGCCCCGATTCTCGAGAAAAGCCCTGCAGCCTGCGTCTCCCATGGCCCAATTCTTAGAGAGCACTGTCGCGGGCGTGCTCCTCCCTGCCCAGCCCCCACTGCTGTCGGATGCAGGCGTTTGTGCTGCTTATCCGCCGGGGGTTATACTGTTGAATTCGTAATCTGTTGGTTTTAATTATTTATTTATTCTTCCTTCTTGTTATGTTGCCCTCTGTGCTTCCAGGGCTCGCCCCATGCACAGCTGTGAGAAAGTTCCCCAATTTTAGGGAACCTCTCTCTTTAAAAGTCTCTTCCTGGGACGGGATTCCCTTCCCGTGCCGGGGTTCCCTCCCTACCTCCTTTGTCGCTCTCGCATTGGGCGATTGTGTTCACCTGTGGCTGATTCGTGTCAGTGTGTGGCAAGACAAATTAAAAAAAAAAAAGGAAAAATAAAATAAAATAAAATAAAATAATTCCTACCAGGTTTTGAAGCCAATGATCTGCTTTGCTGGATGCCTGATGTCCTCTGCCAGCAGTCAGAAGTTATTTTGTGGAATTTGCTCAGCGTTGAAATGTTCTTTTGATGAGGTAGAGAGGGAGAAAGTGTTCTCCCCATCCTAATCCTCCGCCATCTTTTTCTCCTATTTCCTCCCATTTTGAAGAGTGTCTTTTCACCTTGCTTATAGTTTCCTTCATTGTGCAAAAACTTTTAAGTTTAATTCAGTCCCATTTGTTTATTTTTGCTTTTATTTCTATTACTCTGGGAGGTGAGTCATAGAGGATCTTGCTGTTATTTATGTCAGAGAGTGTTTTGCCAATGTTTTCCTCTAGGAGTTTTATTTTTTCTGGTCATATATTTAGATCTTTAATCCATTTTGAGTTTATTTTTGTGTATTGTGTTAGAAAGTGTTCTAGTTTTATTCTTTTACAAGTGGTTGACCAGTTTGCCCAGCACCATTTGTTAAACAGATTGTCTTTTCTGCATTGTATATGTTTGCCTCCTTTGTTAAAGATATAGGTGTGTGGGTTTATCTTTGGGCTTTCTATTTTGTTCTACTGATCTATATTTTTGTCTTTGTGCCAGTACCATACTGTCTTGATGACTGTGGCTTTGTAGTAGAGCTTGAAGACAGGCAGGTTGATTCCTCCAGTTCCATTCTTCTTTCTTAAGATTGCTTTGGCTATTTGAGGTTTTTTATATTTCCATACAATTTGTGAAATTATTTGTTCTAGTTCTATGAAAAAATACCATTGGTAGCTTGATAGGGATTGCACTGAATCTATAGATTGCTTTGGGTAGTATACTCATTTTCACTGTCTTTGATTTCTTTCATCAGTGTTGTATAGTTTTCTATATATAGGTCTTTTGTTTCTTTAGGTAAATTTATTCTTAAGTATTTTATTATTTTCATCACAATGGTGAATGGAATTGTTTCCTTAATTTTTCTTTGTGTCTTCTCANCCTATTTTATTTATCTTCTCAAAAAAACAGCTTTTACTTTTGTTGATTTTTGCTATAGTCCCCTTTATTTCTTTCTCATTTATTTTTGCTTTGATTTTTATGGTTTCTCTCCTTCTACTAACTTTGGGGTTCTTCATTTCTTCTTGTTTTAGTTGTTTTAGGTGTAGAGTTAGGGCATTTATTTAATTTTCTCTTTTTTCTTTAGGTAAGCTTGTATTGCTATGAACTTTCCCCTTAGCACTGCTTTTACTGAATCCCATATGTTTGGGGTTGTTGTGTTTTCATCTTCACTTGTTTCCATGAATATTTGATTTCCTTTTTGATTTCTTCTGTGATTTGTTGGTTATTCAGAAGTATGTTGTTTAGCTTCTGTGTGTTTGTATTGTTAACATTTTTTTCCCCTGTAGTTGACATCTAATCTTGCTGCATTATGATCAGAAAACATGCTTGAAATGCTTTCCGTTTTTTTGAATTTACCAAGGCTAGATTTATGGCTCAGAATGTGATCTAGCCCGGAGAATCTTCCATGTGCACTTGATAAAATGGTGAAATTCATTGTTTTGGGGTGAAATGTCTTATAGATATCAATTAGGCCTAACTAGTCCATTGTATCATTTAAAGCTTGTGGTTCCTTGCTAATTTTCTATTTGGTTGATCTATCTGTAGGTGTAAGTGTGCTATTAAAGTCTCCCACTATTATTTGTTACTATTAATTTCCCTTTTCATACTTGTTAGCATTTGCTTTCCATATTGGGTGCTTCTATGTTGGGTGTATATATATTTATAATTGTTATATCTTCTTCTTGGATTGATCCTTTGATCATTATGTAGTGTCCTTTGTTGCTTTACATAGTTTTTATTTCAAAGTCTATTTTATCTGATATGAGTATTGCTACTCCTGCTTTCTTTTTGTCTCCATTGGTGTGAAATATTTTTTCTACCCCTCACTTTCAGTCTGCATGTGTCCTTTGGTTTGGGGTGGATCTCTTGTAGTTAGCATATATAGGGGTCTTGTTTTTGTATCCATTCAGCCAGTCTTTGTCTTTTGGTTGAGACATTCAAACTATTTACATTTAAGGTAATTATTGATAAGTATGATCCCATTGCCATTTACTTTGTTGTTTTGGGTTCAGTGTTATAAAACTTTTCTTTGTTTCCTGTCTAGAGAAGATCCTTTAGCCTTTGTTGAAGAGCTGGTTTGGTGGTGCCAAATTCTCTTAGCTTTTGCTTTTCTGTAAAGCTTTAAATTTCTCCTTCATATCTGAATGAGATCCTTGCTGGGTATAGTAATCTAGATTGTAGTTTTTTCTCTTTCATCACTTTAAATATGTCCTGTCATTCCCTTCTGGCCTGAAGAGTTTCTTTTGAAAGATCAGCTGTTATCCTTAAGGGGATCCCCTTGTGTGTTATTTATTGCTTTTCCCTTGTTGCTCTTAATATTTACTTTTTGTGTTTGATCTTCATTAGTTTGACTGTTATGTGTCTTGGGGCATTTCACCTTGGGTTTATCCTGTTTGGGACTCTCTGGGTTTCTTGGATTTGAGTGGCTATTTCCTTCCAAATTTTAGGAAAGTTTTCAACTATTATCTCAAGTATTTTCTGACTCCCTTTCTTTTTGTCCCATCTGGGACACCTATGACTCGAATGTTGGGGCATCTAACATTCTTTTTTTCCTCTCTGCTTCATTTATTTCCACTATTCTATCTTCCACCTCACTTATTTCTGCCTTAGTTATTCTTGCACCTTCTCAATCCTCGTCTCTAGTCTCTTTATCTGTAACGCCACTTTGGTTTCAAGATTTCAATCTTTACTATCACTATTCTGAATTCTTTTTCAGGTAGACTTCCTATCTCCTCCACTTTTGTTTAAATTTGGTGGGCATTTATCGTGTTCCTTTGCTTGCTGAATATTTCTCTGGCTTTTCCTTTTGTTTGGATTGCTGTGTTTGGGGTGCCCTTAGTGTAGGCTGGAATTTGTGCTTCCTCTTTACTGTGGAGCCTGCTTCCTGTGAGTGTGTTAGACTAGTGACTTGTCAGGGTTTCCTGGTTTGGGGAGTTTGCACCTGTATTCTGCTGGGTGGAGCTGAATCTCTTCTGTCTGACGTGCAATCAAGTGTCCAGTAATGAGTTTTAGGGTGTCTATGTGTTTGGCATGGCTTTGGGCAGCCTGTCTTTTAATGCTCAGGGATTTTAATGCTTTGCTGGAGAATTAGTGTGGTATGTTTTGCACTGGAACTTGTTGGCTTTTGGGTGGAGCTTGGTTTCGGTGTAGATATGGAGACTTTTGGGTGAGCTCTTGTCTATTAACGTTCCCTGGAATCACGAGTTCTTTGACGTTCTCAAGTTTTGGAGTTAAGCCTCTTTCCTCTGACTTTCATTCTTTCTCTTACAGTAGCCTCAGGACTTCTCCATCCATACAGCACAGATGATAAAACATCTAGGTTAATGGTGAAACAATGCTCCACAGTGAAGGATACCCCAGAGAGGTTCACAAAGTTACATGGATAGAAGAAGAGGGAGGAGGGAAATAGAGGTGGCCAGGAGGAGAAGAGGGGAAGTCAAAAAATGAGAGAGCAGTCCAGCCAGTAATCAGTTCTCTAAGTGCTCTCCACAGTCTGGAATACCCAGAGAGATTCACATAGTTAAGTAGAGAAGAGAACAGGGAGAAAGGAGATAGAGCTGACCTGGGGGAGAGTCAAAAGGGGAGGGGGCAATCAAGGCAGTAATAACATCCCTAAGTGAAACTAGATACTGGAGATTAGATTCTTAAAGGTACAAAATTGATAACAAATACAAAAAAGCAAAGATTAAAAATCTGGAGGTTAGACTCAAAAATACAATAGAAAAAATACAAAGCAAAATAAATCACAAAATTTAAAAATTATATATATGTGAAATTTGCTTTAAAAATAGGGTCTTCTTTTTGCAAGGTAATAGTAGGTTATAAAAATGAAATTTAAAGGAAAGATAAAGAACTTAAATTTAGAAAATCAAAAAGTGGTTGTAGTAAAAATATATCTAGGAATTTCTCTGGAGCTGTTGTGGGCAGTGTGGGGTGAGTTCAGTTTCATATAGTTCCTTCTTTCAGCTTGTACTTCTTCTCAAGGCCTAACCCTCCAATACTTAGTCAATGTTAGCTACAGGGTTTTAATGTTTTGCACCTGTCACTTCCAGAGCAGTTACCTCCTCTTTATTTTGCTTCCTCTGTTTTCAGGTCTCTTCGGTGTCTAATTTCCACCCTGACACAAGGCTCACTTGTTCAGTTGTGTTGTGGGGAGGGAGGAACACTGCAAACAAATATTGCTGGTGTGTGTGGGGAATGCTTGCAGTGTGTGGACCACCCTGGGTTTGCACCAGCTCATGGAAGCATGTGCTTACTGGGTCTACACTGCTCAGGCTCCAGGGTGCTCTGCAAGGGAACTGTCCAAAGCGGGCCCTGCATTTTGTGCACTTCCCAGGTCTAAGCCATTCAGGTACTCAGCTACTCTAGGGTACTCTGAAGGGCACAGATTCAGTTGGGCCTGTGTTTTGTGCTCTTTCCAGGTTCGAGCAGCTTAGGTGACCAGGTGCTTGGAGAGTGCACTGTCCCAGGTGGGCTGTGCATCTTAATCACCTTCCTGTTCCTGGCCACTCTGTTTCCCGGGTATGCGGCAAGAGCACCATCTCAGGTGTTTCATGTGTCTCCTGTGGGGAGCTGATCTCAGGCTGCGACCCGCCTGCCAGATGTCAACTGTCCAGGATCCCAGGAAGATGTGGTTAGCAACTGGGAGCCTGCTTACAGTTTGGTGGAGAATGCCGTCTCTGGGGCTGAGATTGCCCCTCCCCTTCCAGCTCTGGTGTCATCCACCTGCCTCTCTGCCTCCAGCATGGGGAGGGGCCTGTGTGCAGCTGGCCAGCTGTCCTTTGGTATTCATTCAGTCCTTTGTTCTGTGAGCAGGCCCGGCTGCGTGTTAGAGCCTTTCATAGGAAAATTCAATTTTTTTTTTTTCTTTCTGGTGATTCCACAGTTTGGGTTGCTATATCATGTTAGCTTCCTCAGATTGTCCTCAGGGCATTCAGGCCTGGTCCTTATCCTAAACATGCAGCCCATGCCTCCCTGTCCAGCCCCCACTCACATGTGGCAGACATGAGCATCTGTGCTACCTCTCCACTCACTGTTGTGGTTAGACGCATATTCTGTGGGTTTTGTTTTGTTTTCTTCCCAGTTATGTTGCCTTCTGAGATTCCAAAACTCCCCACAGACCTGCCTGTGAGATGGTTTCCTACTGTGTCAAAACTTCTCCTTCACAACTCCCTCCCAGGACAGGTCTCCATCCCTAACTCTTGCCTCTTTTTTTGTCTTTTATATTTTGTCCTACCTCCTTTCGAAGAGAATGTGTTGCCTTTCTGGGTGCCTGGTGTCTACCAGTGTTCAGAAGTTGTTTTGTGGAAGTTCCTCATCATTTAAATGATCTCTTGATGAATTTGTCAGGGAGAAAGTGGTCTCCCTGTCCTATTCCACCATCTTGGGGCCGCCCCTACACTGCATTTTTTAAAATTAATTTTTGGCTGTGCTAGGTCTTTGTTGCTGCACATGGGCTTTCTCTAGTTGCTGCAAGTGGGGGCTACTCTTCATTGCAGTTCATGGGCTTCTCATTGTGGGGGCTTCTCTTGTTGAATAGCACAGGCTTTAGAGCGAGGATCAGTAGTTGTGGCTCATGGGCTTCATTGCTCTGCTGCATGTGGAATCTTTCAGGATGAAAAATCAAACCCACATCCCCTGCATTGGTAGGAGGGTTCTTAAGCACTGGACCACCAGGGAAGTCTGCTCCACTGTGCTGAAGCATTGTGCTAAATCTATTACCTTATTTGTGTCAAGGCCATGCTTCCATTAGATTCTCCCAGTGAGGAACTAGATGCTGCAAGGATATTAAATGAGGCCCATTACTGGGAGACATGGACTCCTCTGATGGGAGGGTTAGAGAGGCTGAGAGCAGGGCTCTTGGGATTCTGCCACCAACACTCTTCTCTCTTTCTCTTTTATTCCCTATCTGGCTTTCTTGGCCTTTCCTAGCTCCCTTGTTATTTCTTTCACTGGCCTTTCCCCTGATAAATCTCTTACTTATTGAATTCTCTTATTGACTACTTTTTCATGGACCTAGAATAACACCCTTTGAGAGTGTCTTCCCTTGATTATCATCTTAATTCATTCCTCTTCCTTCTCTGCTTTCATTATTGAAGCTTCTCCAAAGTTGTTACTGTTTAACCTGATGTTGGGACTCTTTCCTCTCTCCTGTCCTGCTTTCTACCATCTTCCTGTCCTTTCTTCTCCATTACTCTTGAGCAGGGTCCAAGAAGTCATCACTGATTTCTCTAGTGATTTATCACTAGAGACCAAAGCATTCTTTCTTTGAATTCAAGGCAGTCTTAATAACTGTATTTTAGAATGTATGAGAAAACTTTTCATGACCTAGTGCAGTGCCCTCATTGTAGGTGAGGAGGCTGTCATTAGACAGCTGGAGGAATTTGTCCAATTTAATGAGTTTTCCCAGGTGGTGCTAGTGGTAGAGAACCCACCTGCCAAGGCAGAAGATATAAGCGACTTGGGTTCAATCCCTAGGTGTGAAGATCCCTTGGAGGAGGGCATGGCAACCCACTCCAGTATTCTTGCCTGGAGATTCCCATGGACAGAGGAGCCTGGTGGGCTGCAGTCCATAGGGTCACGAGGAATTGTGTATAACTAAAACCACTTGGCATGCACTTATGCATGTTCCATTGAAGGGCAGATTAAGGAACAGCACTCTGGTCTAATTTTCTTTTGAACTCTTAGCTTTACCATGTGGGTTAAGGCTCAGGATGGAGCAGGACTTTTGAGGGCACCGTGGACTATGTATTTGTCTAAATATAGAGTCTAAATATTCATTACATTTAAAAGACGAGTGTGATTATAGCATTACTTGTAATAGTGGAAAACTATAAACAATACAGAACTTCAATCATTGATAAGTAGTTAAATATATTACTATGATAGTACATGAAGCTATTAAAATATATATTGTATAAAAGTATTTGATGATGTGGATATATGCTTATAATATAGTATTGAATGGGCAAAACAGTTTCAAAAATATGTATGGTGGTGGTTTATTGGCGATGTCGTATCCAACTCTTTTGGGACTCCATAGACTGTAGCCTGTCAAGCTCCTTTGACCATGGGATTCTCCAGTCAAGAAGACTGTTCAGTTCAGTTCAGTCACTCAGTCATGTCTGACTCTGTGACCCCATGAATCGCAACATGCCAGGCCTCCCTGTTCATCACCAACTCCCGGAGTTCACTCAGACTCGCATTCATTGAGTCAGTGATGCCATCCAGCCATCTCATCCTTGGTTGTCCCCTTCTTCTCCGGCCCCCAATCCCTCCCAGCATCAAAGTCTTTTCCAGTGAGTCAACTCTTCTCATGAGGTGGCCAAAGTACTGGAGTTTCAGCTTTAGCATCATTCCTTCCAAAGAAATCCCAGGGCTGATCTCCTTCAGAATGGACTGGTTGGATCTCCTTGCAGTCCAAGGGACTCTCAAGGGTCTTCTCCA
>SJYE01029946.1:0-43619 GCA_006408755.1 Eudorcas thomsonii
GGGCGGGGGCGGGGGGAGGGGAGAGGCACCCTGGTAACGGGCCTCCCAGGTGGTCCAAGGATGGGGAACTCGCCTGCCAAAGCCGGAGACGGTTCCGTCCCGGGTTGGGAAGATCCCCTGGAGAAGGAAATGGCAACTCCCTCCAGTATTGTCTGGGAAATCCCGTGGACAGCGGAGCCTGGCGGGCTACGGTCCATGGGGTCCCAAAGCGTCGGACACGACTTAGGGACTAAACAGTACCACCGCCGCCCTTGCAATAGCTAAGGCAGATTTTTGGGGTATGGTTCCCCTGTTGATGCCGATCCTCCCTACCCTGGTTAAGAAGGACACAGCATGGCAACGCCAAACATTCTGTAAGATGCCTAAGGACTCCTTACAAGGCGCTATTTAGAATATTTACCAAGGCACAGGCATTTCTCCTATCTGTAGGAATCAAAAATAGCCAGAACTGGAAGATGGCTGTGATAGAAGTGGTGAATTTCATGCATGTGTATTTTGTTATAAAAATGAAACCAGCTGAATTCACCAAGTCTCTACTTGTACAGAACATGAGTACGAAACATTGGACACCGAGTCGTAGGTGGCCCTCAGAGACCAAAAGTTGTGACTGGAGCCTTTTATTTTAGTGCCTTCGGTTATCTTTACTCGCGCTGTAGGGTCTTAGATGCAGAAGGGGCTGCGAGAAAAGGCTCTTAGGGCGAAAGTTGGGCCAGGGCCCCTGACTGAGGGTTCCCAGCCCTGTCCCCCCGCACCCCGCCAGCAGCCTCCCCCCTTTGGTGCACACACAGGCCTTCCCTGCTGTGTGCCTGTGCACAGCCAGCCGACCGTCTAGCAGGCTGTGAACTCTCGGGCATCGCAGGTGGGCAAAGAACCACCCACCCCACCACCTCTCCTGCCAATGCAGGGGACGTGCGTTCCATCCCTGGGTCGGGAATATTCCCTGGAGAAGAAAGCGGCCGCCCATTCCAGTATTCTCACCTGGGGAATCCCGTGGCAGAGGAGCCTGGCAGGCTGTAGTCCGTGGCGTTGCAGAAGAGTCAGATGCAGCTGAGGCCGCACGCAGGCCTTCATTGTTCTCAGCCTGTGCACAGCCAGCTGAGCGTTCAGCATGTTGTGAACTACTCTCAGCTCTCAGTCTGTGTTCCTAGAAATGTGCCAGCTGTGCACAAATTACCTCACTGTTTGATGAGGCTTGTTCACGCCCAGAGGACTAAACCAGACATCATTTAAAAACTCTTAATGACACCTTGTCCTATTGAACAGTATCTTTCCAAAATTCGAAACCTGCTTTCCTTCATCAAACCGTGGTTAACAAATTTAAGTCTGGGGACCTCTCAGTTCATACTAAGATTAACTACTTTTGGCATATCAAGCAATTTTTATCCTTATTTCATTTTTGTTGGCTTTGAGACCTGCTCATCTTGTCACT
The DNA here is from genome assembly GCA_006408755.1 of Eudorcas thomsonii. Taxonomy (NCBI): domain Eukaryota; kingdom Metazoa; phylum Chordata; class Mammalia; order Artiodactyla; family Bovidae; genus Eudorcas; species Eudorcas thomsonii. The sequence goes on from SJYE01029946.1 coordinate 1,430, forward strand.
ATTATTGACCTTCATTTTTCACTCAGTACATTAATAAAAGCAATATGTAAAAATACACGAAAATAGTACCTCTTTTTCAGCCTTGACTCTCAGATTCAGGTTTCTTGAAGACAAATCCTATTTTAAATCTGTACCACCAACTGCAAGTTCATCCTCACAAAATCGTTGATGGCAGTGCTCTATCCTTTGCAAGGAAACAATGAAATTGCTGAAAGAGGATAAGAGACACGGAGTGAGACCCAGGGGTAGCCGTTTGTTCCTCACCTGAGGTCTCCTCTGGAGGAGAATTGCTGGCAGTGAGCAATTTTTTTCCCCACTGACTCTGCATGGCGTTTGGGGAGGAGAAACAGGCGATCGTCCTCGACCTGAGGACAGCGGACCTTCCCTCACAGTGCTGGGCGCAGCGTAGGCACTTGCTGAATAACTCGAGTGGCATGTGCTGGCTCTCTCCAGAGGCTGGTGTGATCCTGGTGCCCGGCTGCAGAGTCTTGTCCTGACTCCTGTCTGTCTGAGTCACCTCCCTGAGCAGAGCGCACCTGTGCTGCTCGGCCAGTTTCATCCTTGATGGGAGGAGGGGTTCTATACAGACTGACGAGGTGAAGCGCTGCCCTCTCGCCTGCCCAGGGCCGTCTTTCCCCTGCGCAATCTGGAGTGGGGCCTGAGTGCGGCCTGTGCAGGATCCAGAAAGTCCAACCAGTCACTCTTAAGTGTTCAGAGTTTTTTAGAATAGTTCGTGAAAGTGGCAAAGCTTAGTTCTGATCAAAATCCTTGAATATACAGTCTAGTCTCTTCTGATTTGAGCTTTTTAAAAAATTGAACTATAGTTGATTTACAACATACTGGTTTTGTTAGCTGTAGGAAAAGTATTTAAATTTGTATTGTGTTCATCATTTTGACTTCCTATTCCTGTGTACCAGCTTTTTTACAGGGAAGAGGAAAAATGTGTTTTTAAATAAGCCTTTTAAATTTTGTGATATTGGGAAGGCATGCCTTTACTTTGTTAAACAGAAAAAAGTTTAGCAAAACCCCACTCGTCTCCACCATCGAGTTTAGATTGAGCGGTTACTAGTACACTGACTTTGTGCCTCTTTCATCCCCTCCTGCTCTTCTCCAAGTTGGAATGCTTGATACAGTTGGTGAGAGCGGGGGCCACCCTGGACGTCTCCACCACCCGTTACGCACAGACCCCAGCCCACATTGCCGCTTTTGGGGGACACCCTCAGTGCCTCATCTGGTTGATCCAAGCGGGAGCCAGCATTAACAAACCGGTAAGGGAGTGCCTGTGATGGACGTGGTTCGTTTTTGTTTTCTTCTTCCGGCTGTAATTACATGGTGTTGAGTTTTAAATTGAGGTTAATTAGAGTGTAAGATCTTTACCTGTGGGCTAACTGGAACTAAAGTTTATTAAACTATTTGTGGATAATCGGCCTTCACACAGCAGTGCTTTCTGTTCAGAGTGCTTTCACTTGTTGTGTGACTTACTGTGATCCACAGCAAGCTGCCCAAGGTCACAGCTGGTGGCGGAAGGAGTCTGGTCTTGAGCCCAGGTTTCCTGGCTCCCCGGCTCACAGCTGCCTTAGCTTCATCCCCACTGATGGTTGTGAGAACACACCTGTTCAGCAGAAGAGTGGCTGTGAAGTCATCTACAGTTGTCTGGTTGCGTTAGCTTCGGCAGATTTACCATCTGAGTTATTCGCTGTAGGTGCTAGGTGCAGATGATGACCAGACTGGGAGGGAGTCAGGTGTCAAGTAGAAAGTGACTCCTGGACACCAGATTGAGGAAAGGCATTGTAGCAATCATTTAAGTCAGGGGTCGGTGAGGAAGGGGAGTGAGGGTGAGGGCCGTTTGTCTCTTCGTGAGCCTGGGTAGGGGGCAGGGCTATGAGGAGAGCCTGGATTTAGGCCCATTTCTTGCTGCTCCGCTCACCGGTTATCCTCCACGCCACCCCCTCTCACACAGGCTCCTGTGCTTTGTTGCTTTTGTCCAAGAATTCAGGAGTTCCGAGTGGGCAGCTGTGCGTGGTTGTGGCGCTAGGCGTTGCCTGTCCTCACTGGTCTCCTTCCTGCTCCTGGACTCTCCTCCCCTCCCTCCTGCTGGAAAGCGTGCGCCCTGCCTCCTGTCTCTGTGGCCTTGGGCAAGCTGTTTGCTTGGTTGTGACTCAGTTTCCTTATCAGTGAGATAGGATAGTGTGAATAGCAGTAATTACTGTTTAGTATATATGTGGAGTTTTAAGTGTAGAACCTTCTTCATGATTATTTTAATTAAGTTGTTACATAACATTTGATTTGGAGAGCTCTGAAGAAGTCGTCTAATGCTGTGTTTCAAAGACTTTTAAGCCCAGAAGCCCCCTTTTCAGCAGCTGGGTATTTTCGGCAGATGCCCCTTCCCTGAGCCGCTCTGGATGGTGCTGTGTGGAAGCCCTCCCCGGCTCTGCTCCAGGGCGGACGTCCCCCGGGCCCCGTCCTCTCACCGACGGGGGCGTTGCTGGGGCCTGCGTCCCTCTTGGGGTGCCTTGGCTGGCTGTGGTCTCACGCGGGGAGCTGAGGCTCGGCTGCCAGGCTGGACTGCCGTGACCAGCGCCCCTCGACCCTGAGGCCCCAGTAGGCTTCCTCTTGGCTCATCTCAAGGCAGACAGTTTTTCCTCGTTTCCCACATAAATGTATAAAACGAAATCCAGGTTTTTCTTATTCTTTGTGTGCATTAATTTTTGGAACCTAGTCTTAATAAATTTTGTTCTAACTCATGTTCTAGTCTTAGTCTTTTGGCACGTTGGTTACTAACCTTTCTGAGCTCATCCTCCTCAGGTGTAATGGACACTGCCGAGGTCGGCGTGAGTGGCCACCGAAGCGTGGATGTGCCTTCTCGGCTCGGGGCTCTGAGAGTGCCCAGAGAGGAAGCGGAGCTCGTTGTTAAGTGGTCTATTTTTGTAGTCCGTAGTCATCTCTTTAAAACCCCTTCTAGGATGGTGCTGGTGTTTGATACTGCCTTTAGTTTCTTATAACTAAATTAGATTTTTTTTTTTTTAATTAAAATTCAAGGTGACTTTTCTGCTTCGGATTTCTGGCGCGTCTCCCTCTGTCTTTTATGACTCAGAGTTTGCCAGCAATAGTTCTAGAATCATATTACAAGCTGTTCGGTATTTTTGAAATATGACTGGTCTGAACTTGAGATGTGAGTAACCGTAAAGTGGCTCTTGACTCTCATTCTGTTGGTCGCAGCTTTCTTTAAATAGTGCTCATTCTGACCTTCCCAGCTGAAGTGGTCTCCTCGCATAACGCGAAGTAGGAGCAGGGTGCCTCTGCTTTCTTCTCTGCCTTCTGTTGCTACCCCACCATCTTGAAGCAATATAGAAAACCTTTTTTCTTATGCTAAAGATCGTTTATAAAGTCCTGTTCTGTTCTCTTCATCTCTGTGTTATTTGGCGGAATCTCTTCTGAGTCTTGGCTCTGCTCGCCCGGCGATGCACACGGGCGATCGCTGCCTCCTTTCTGCCCGTCCAGAGAGTGTGCCTCCCCCTCCCTCCCCCTTTTCAGAGAACAGGGGCAGGCTTTTGTAGTTGCTTTAAGTTGACTTTACCAGACAGTTTACTGTATAGACTCAAGATTTTCTGTTTCTTTCTTCAAAAATGGGACTATTCCTTTGGGCATTTTATGTTGCTTTTGAGCTTAAATATGCGTGCCTTTCCCTCCAGTGAGCAGCTGCGTCTTCCCCTTGTGCTGCTTTTATGCGGTGCTCTGCCGCAGCCCTCACCCCGTCTCCCCTGCGAGTTAGTGCTCCCGAGCGCCGAGCGCCGGTGCTCCTGAGCGCCGGGCACAGCTGCTCTGCTCCTGCTTCCTGTCCTCCCGTAGCTCTGTGCAGTCTCTGCACCAGGTTCCCATTCACGGACTGTTGGCATTTCTGAGGCAGAAAGTCCTAAATCAGTTGTTCTAACAGAAGCAGCTTCTCTTGATTGCTGTCTTTCTTGATCTTTTATTTTACCCCAGAGTCTATGAATGAAATTGTATTTCAGATTTTTTTGGTCCTTTCATACAGTGTAGAGTAATTCTTTTTTTTTAATGACTGTATTATTCTTCAGAGTCATTTCCCTGAGTCACTCACTCACTTCCTCTGCCTCCTTCAACGTTGTTTTCTGAAGTGTCTGCTGCTGCTAAGTCGCCCCAGTTGTGTCTGACTCTGTGCCACCCCATAGACCGCATCCCTCCAGGCTCCTCTGTCCCTGGGATTCTCCAGGCAAGGACACTGGAGTGGGGTGCCATTTCCTTCTCCAATGTATGCATGCACGCTAAGTCACTTCAGTTGTGTCCGCCTCTGTGCACCCCTATGGACAGCAGCCTACCAGGCCCCTCTGTCCACGGGATTCTCTAGGTAAGAATTCTGGAGTGGGTTTCCATCTCCTTGTCCTCTGAAGGGCCGGTCAGGATCCAATGCAGCCTTTCTGGAGGTCCTTAAACACAGCTGCCTGTCACAAACAGCCTAAACTGTGTGGAGCTGCCTGTGTCTGACTCCATGTTCTCTCTTCCTATTTTTTCTCGACCCTTTGTCTCAGCAGTCTGTCTAAAGTGTAGGCTTGATTCACGCTCGGGATAAAACGTCTGGGGCAGTGGGGGTCCTGGGTGTGCCTGAGATGATGTGTGGCCCCAGGATGTCCTGTGGGAGACTTAGATAAACGTGGGTAGGCTAGACCAGGCCTTGGATGTTAGGCCTGGGTTGCTAGTTTTGTCTGAGGACAGTGGTTTTGCGTTGTGTGCTCATTTGCACAGTGATTCACCACAAGAATTGTTTCTAAGTGGCGCCTACAGTATGCCTGCTGTCGTTGCTGCGGAGCCCCTTGCTTGTTCTGCTCTCGCCCTGAAAATCCAGGAGGGTGTGCTCCTTCCCTGGCCTGCTCTTCTGGTCTCTTTCATCTACACTTCTGTGTGTTTTGCCTCAAATTTGGCTCACCTTATCCTGTTTCAGAGAGGGCTGAGTCGGTCCGTGGCCTTCGTCGGTGACTCTGGAGTGTGGATCTGAGTGTGCTCACCGTGTGCATCATTCTGTCGTTTCAGGACTGTGAGGGCGAGACTCCTGTTCACAAGGCGGCTCGCTCTGGGAGCCTGGACTGCATTAGTGCCCTGGTGGCTAACGGGGCTCAAGTCGAGTAAGCGTCTTCATTTATTCATGCCAACCAAAGAGGTGGTCGGGGGGCTGGGTTTAGAGACAGGGTTAGAGCAAGCACAAGTGCTGAGCTTTGTTTTAACATTAGTAATGTAGTTTTGCTTTTTAGATGAGTTAGCAGTAGTAAGCAGGTTGCTGTGTGGGTTAAATTGACCACTAGCAAGCAGAGGGGTCCTTGATCACAGCAGCCTTGGAAGTCTTGACTTGAGAGAGAGTGAGCGAGTGTATTAGGGTGGAGATGACAGTTAACCCGTTACGTGTGGAGCCTGGCATTGTTGACTTTACCACCGCCTAGCTGTGTCACTGTGGGCAAGTCTTCAAAGTCTGCCAAGTTTTAATTTCAAAATGAGTGCCTTGAATTGGATTACGTTATCTTTTCAGGCCTCTCTGGCTCAAAATATCTTGCAGACAATTAGCTTTTGTAAATTTTTATTTCTTCATCTTCTATTAGATGTGAGAACATCTTTATATTTTAAAACCTATTACGATTTTTAATGATTTTATAATTCCATGTAAAATGGAACTATATACAATAAAGACTTCAAACTCATTCTGAGTTTTTGCTACTGATGTCATAATTTTAGAATATCCTTGTCTTAGCCCAGTTTACATCACCTGGCTTATTATAGCTTCATAGAACAGTATTAGTTAGCATTTAAGTGCATTAATTTTAAAGTATGATTGTATATGCAAATCATTAGCTAGACATGGCATTATACATTTATTTTAGTATTAAATTTATTTGTATTAACTTTCTCTTAAAAGATTTATTATAAAAATTTTTCTTCTGCAGTTCACAGCATTAACAAAATGGATGCGGTTTTCACCCTTAAATGTTGAGTGTAAGCTATAGAGCTGTAATAACCAAAATAACTGTGATAATATCAGCTTTTCTGTTGTACCTTGAGTGTACTGAGTATTTCATAAAAATTAATTACAAATCACTTTATTCTAATTGGAAATGTGAAAATTTAGACTTTGGGAAAAATAAAATCCACAAAACTAACTTAGTTTAACCCTTTGGTTTCCACTGCATTGTTCTGACTCTGTATCATAATGATACTGAAAATAGACCCTGGACAGCAGAGCCATCTACGGTACTGTAAGGCCTGTCTGATACCAAGGGCTGTCATTAGTCTCTCAGTGTCCTGGCTTCTGTTTCAGTAAGCATTACATCGTTAAGGCTGGACATGAATACGGGCTTTGGTCATGCGGTTATATGGCCGTTTAGTGCTGTAACTATGACCTGCATTAACTGTTACATTGCAGGGAGCCTGTGACTTCATATGTAGTTATAACTGAAGGTAATGTAAAAACAATTGATGATTCACTAATGAATATATTACATAGTTTTAACAAGCCCTGAGATGATTCTCAATGCATTGCTTTAAAGCAAAGTTATAGATGCCATTTTCTTTGTTATTTTTAGGTTTAAATCTCTGATCTTTAATTTTAATAACAGAAGCTTCGATTATGAAATACAGAGTCATAAAATAATTGATTAAGTTCCTTAATTGTCATTTATTAAAATAATGAATAATCAGAAGTTGATCTTCTTGATGACTTATTTTCTAAACAATAATTGGTCCTGAGTATTTTATTACTAAGATGTTAGTTTTATTCACTTTAATGGATAGTTTAATCCTTTGAACCAATAAATTTCTTTCGCTATGTCCTTTTTTTAATAGGTGTCTTTTTAAAATGAGATAATCTTATTTACAGTTCTGTCCTTGTTACAGGACCCTCGAGTGTCTCTTTCCCACCAAGTGTGACTGAGCATGGCCTGAGGGCCAGCTTGCTTTCCTTTCTCATATAAGCCACCCTCAAGACCCTGCACATGGTGATTTCCCTTGTCTGAACTTTCACATGTTTCCTGAGCCGCCTAGCCACAGGCAGTCTTTAAACTGTAGTCTTTGGCCTGGAGGCAGAGCACAGTGGCCATTAGTAATTGCTGTTGTGTGTGTGGCTGTTCTGTTTTAACATGCAGATAAAATGTCAATTTTGCCAGTAAGCCAAATTGTAAATTGCTTTTTAATATCTGTTCTGCACATTTTTCTAGTTTAACACTTTCAGTCTACCAGCAAATAATAGTTTAATCCCCCCAAATCATGACACTTAGATCTTTTGTTCTCCGTTAGGCTGCCCGGGTGGTAAGGTGTAGTCCTGGCCAGTGCCTTTTCGCTTTAAGGCACAGAACCACCTTACCTGAAGCTACTGATTCTTTCCCCAGCTAGGCTGAGCTGGGGTGCTGGTTTCAACACTCCCGCTGCCGACGGGCTAGTGGGGACTTGCCTTTTCCTGTGACTAGATTGAGAGCTGTCTCGTATCAGTGTTCTATCACACTTGGTGGTAATTAATAATTTTGTTATTAACTCCTACTTTGCTTTTTATATATCTGCTACATAAAGTGGCCAAAATCTGAAGTTGCTGCTTTTTTGGTCATGGGGTAGATAATGGTGAGGGCCCGCGGGCCAGGCGACCGTGGCTAGAGCGGTTTGTTACATAACCTACTTGTCAATGTAGGCCGCATCCGTAAGGTAACGCATGCCACGTCCGTGTGCCGCGGCGCACTTTCTAGCGCCACACGTGAGTATGTTGATGGAGTTTCTTTTTCTTCTCTTATTTTACATCTTGAGTTTTGGTGCCAAGTTTTCTTTTTCATGTGAGGTTTTATTTCTGCTCATATGATTGTCGTTGGAATTTGCCACTGTTTACATCCAAAACTAAGAACCAGCAGGACTATGGCGGTTCTGTGGCCAGATTAAATGTGTGCATGCCCTGAAGGGTCCAGCTCTCTACAGATGCTTCTCACTCATTTTTCCCTCAAGTCAAACTGTCACCACCCTTAACTTCGCTTATGTGACAGTTCAGTTCTCTGCAGTCACGATTTGAACGCTGCTTGCAACACGCAGAGGGTGTTTAATTGCGAGAAGGGCAGATCATACCATGGAAATGTTGATTCTTCAACTCTCCAATCAATTCAAGTAACAATATAAAATTAAGTCTTAATGTGATTTCCAAGAAAGACTCTTGAAAATTTGCTGTCTGCTGATAATGAAGACGACCTTTTACTACCAAGTGTGTAAACTATGGATTTCTACCCTTGAATTTGCTTTACTTTAGTACTTTGACACTGATTGATTTTTAATATTTGTATTGTCTTGAGAGATAATGGAGAATGTTTCCATATCAATCTATAAAAGTAGATTTTTTTTAATGCCTCAGAGTAGAGAAATGGATTTAGTGAGATTTAGAGATTCAGAATTGCTTGCATCGAAGGCCAGTTTGCCAGTCTGTTTTAATATCACTTTATATAGGTGCCAGTGTTTAGTTGTGACAGAGTCCCACAGCTTTCTATAAGAGAGTATTTCATAAAAGCCATTGGTTCTGTGGTGACTGGATAGATCTTCCAATGAGTTACATATATTTTAACTTAATTATTTTGATCCCAAGAGAAAGTTAGTTACGATCATCAGGTAGGGAAAGACGTATCCATGGCCTTAAAATAGGGGAGTTCAGTGATTCACTCTGAAAAAAATCTTTCTTGCCTGATTTAGAAAATGGACACAGGTGATTAAAGTTAACAGAAGTCTTAACATGGGATCTTAATAGGGTTTTCAGTGTTGCAAAAAAAGTATTTTGCTGGACTTCTAAGAATTCATAACTGAAATGGAGTTGGTTTAGTTTGGTCCAGGTTTATGACCCGCCTTTATTTGCTGACCCATAGAATCCCGTCTAGAAGCAAAATTTTCACTGGGGCAAATCATGTGACGAGCATATTTAATGTTCGTGTTGAAAGTTGGTTTCTCACTTTGCCGTGGCAAAATGTAATCCATATTTCCTTTATTAGACATTTATTCACATTTGAAGTTTGAAGTTTCTTTGTTCGCCCACTTGCCCTTCAGAGTAATAGTGCAGATATGAAATGCAGGAGAAGCGTCATTTGAGTTAGGTGTTTCTGGCCTTGGGGTCCCGTGCATCCCACCCTGGCCTTGTCACTGCAGCAGACTGGGCTCCCTGATTCTGGTTTCCTGCATTAGGCGACTGCAGGCAGGTGGCGGGACCACTCCGAGGCAGCTGCTGGGAAGGAGCAGGTAGTAGGGGGCCTGGGGCGCTTACACTTGTCCTAGCAGCCTGAATAGTACCCACGTTTTAATATTTGTTTGATCCCCGCTTTTATAAATAGTGCTTTCAAATAAAACCAATGATCTCTAAATTCAGATGTCTTCTCCTTTGCCAAATTACAGGGGGAGCCTGTTAGCTATTTTGTCACCCTCTCTGAATGATGCTGCTGTATTCTAATGTATGCAGACATAGTTGGGGTTCAGTTGCAAATTAAAACTGCCCCCAGTAGTGTTGAACTTGAAATGAAAACTTGACACCAAATTTATTCAAGTAGAAACTTTAAAAAATACTTTCTTCCTATTGTTACCTGAAAAATATATTTAAGAACGTTTTCATAATTACTTATTTAAGAGTTTGGATACCAAAGGGTTAAAAATAAACACATGTTTTTCTTTGATTGAAGACATTTTAGATGTTTGTAATGTTTTGTCTGTACAAATGGGCATTTAGTAATGTTTTATCTTTTTTTTTTAATGATTCCATGTATTTGCTTATTTCCATCTAGGAATAGTTACTAATGTATTTGAGATACAGCATACCAAATTTTAAAGTAACCAGAATCGTGAGTTAATGGTTTTTAGTCCATACTGTTAAACTTTTGTTGAAATACTGACATGATTAAATTGGCTTCATGCTAAACATTACTAGAAGTGACTGAGAGGGCAGTGTTTCGGAGCGACAGCTCGTGGCCCAGGTGGCCACGTGATGGGGGCTTACGCTCAGCAGCTGTGCTTCTGCACCTCATGTATGTGTATGCATTTTCAATCAAAATGTTGCCTGCAAATATGTGATCCCTTCTTATTTAAGTTTCCTGTTTTATGAACCATTGCCCGTTTTAAATCACATAGAAGATTCTGAATCTGTAAAAACTACACATGTCAATGTTTTACAGCTACGTAATTCGAATTGACTTGATTTTTTCAAGTAATCCTAGAAAGGGGGAGCATTCCGTATAGGAACTGCTGAAACTGCCACGGGCGCGTCTCCGGGCCCTCACAGCTGTGGCATTGAATGCCCAGTATGGCTTCCTTTCTCCACACGAGGCATACTGTTGAGGTATTTGTTGCGGTGATTGGTTTTAATGCTAATCTAGGAATTCAGATATAGAGTCTTTAGATTTGCATGCTTTGCTTACCCTAATTTATGATATCTACCTTTTTATTTGTAAACTAACAATAGTTAAGTTGAGATCAGAATTTTAACAGAAATATTATTTATATAAAAATTGTGGTTATCTTTCATTGTCACATGGCATTAAAAAGAAAACATCCTGAAGGTGATGTGACAACTCAGACTCTAAAGGTACTTCAGATACTTGTGGATCCGTGGTTTTTCAAATTTTTTTAAAAAAGAAAACTATTAGAACGGCTTCTCATATTCTGATGTTGTGACACTATAAGTGGAAGATAGATGGGGGATCAGCTGGCAGCAGAGCGGAGCTTTGTTCTAAACTTCTTTGGGGATATATTGTTAGGTATAATAAGTTGTAATAAACCATTCAGAATTTTATTACAGAAAATATAGTATATGATAATTTATGTTTGAACTTTAGTAGAGTATAAAAAGTTTGATTTATTTTTGCCAGTTATTCAGCAGAATAGTTCAGAGCAGATATTATTCTTGGTCTTCACATATTTTTGTGTTCCAGTTTTGAAAGAACACTGGGAACTCTTGGGAGAAAATGTAGCTTCAGTGAAAGTTACAGGAGCCAGAGTCTGTCGACACCAGTTGTCACAGCTTTCATCATGGATTGCAGCAGATTGATTTAGCAGCCTCTGAATCTAATCGTGTTAGCTTTTAAAGAAAGTCAGTTTTAAAACTTTAACAGAGTAGACCCAATTTGAACACCCAAGTTGACTGATGTCTGATTTTTTAAAATCTCTGCCCATTTTCAAGGACTTTTCAGATGGATACCAGAGGGGTCCAGAGAGATGACGTAGAATTGGAACAGCACATCCCATGTGTGGCTTTTTGCTTTTGGAAATGGGCCAGAGGTGAATCTCAGATCAGGTTTAGTCTGTTTGCCCAAGTACAGTCAACCAAAGATACATTGGTGTGTATGTTCAATGATTTAATCTAAAATAACGCATACCCTTTCATTACTTCCCCGGTGCTCATGCAGAGCAGTTCCTCAGCGCCATTGTGCGCAGCATCTACCAGATACTGTGGATTTCCCTTTGGACTGGTGTTTGCAGACTGCACTCCAGACTGACTTTTTCTTCAGCAGTCTCATGGGGTTGGCAGGCGTGGCCAGCAGGAAGTGTAGTAAATGCCTCGGGATTGAAGAGTTAAGGCCTGACTCTTTAAAAAGTAGTGTAACACAACGAGAGACCACATTCGAACGCAAAATTACCATAGAGCCTGTAAATCCTAAGCAACACTCATGTGCCCAGCTTCTATTGGATTTTTAGCAGAATCACTAGGTTTAAAATCTGCTTACACTTGGAACACTAGAATTGGAAGGCTTAATAAATTGACGATACATTGTAACCAGGGTAAATGTTTCAGCTCTTAAAATGTCAAAATTGAAACATGCTCAAGAAAGTATATATTAAAAAATGAATTTAAAGACCTGAGCCTGTTTTGTTAAAGTGTCTTGGGAACTATACTACTTAATTATTATTCTAGTCTTTAGCATGATTTTCAGCCTCTATGGAGTACACTTGAAAACCCTCTACTTAGGAAGTATTGAGAGGTGGTTTGAGGATTCAGACCTGTAAAGGCAGTTTCGCCTTCTTCACATTAAGTACATTGCCTGATTCAGTTGTGAGACACTTTGAACTTTCAACTGAAAACACTCAAAATAGGAATGATTGTATCACTTCTGTGTGCTCTCTCAGAGTCTTTTATTTTTACATTCTTCTGAAGTTTACCTTCAGATATTTTTCTTGGTATTTGACATTTTGTGGTTTAACAGATTGGGCAGCCTTTAAAAAAAGTTCGATCTTTGTTTGAATTGAATTTTTAGGAACCAGTAGGCATCTCTTATTAAGGGTTAGCGGTCTAGTCAGAGGAAGACAAATTCCGTATGATATCACCTGTATGTGGAATCTGAAATAGGACAGACATGAACTTACCTACAGAGCAGACAGAGATTCACAGAGAGAACAGGCCCGTTGCCTAGGGTGAGGGGGTGGGGAAGGCAAGGACTGGGAGTTCTGGGCCGGCAGGTGTGAGCTCTCACATACAGGATGGATAAACAAGGCCCCACTACAGTACACGGAGCTGCAGGATCCCAACTCCATCATGACAGACCACAGTGGAAGCAAGTATGAAAGGCACACAGACCCGAGTCGCCTTGCCACACAGCAGAAATTGACACTGGACATCAGCTGTGCCGCAGCAGCTGAAGGCTCTGAGTAAGATGGATAGTCTACTTTTAAGAAGTAGACTAGTTACTGACGTCATCTCTTGGTTAAACGCCACTCAACTAGTCCCCCGTTGTTTCTTTTGTATGGCCTATAAGCTAAGAATGATTTTTACATTTTTTAAATGGTTGAGTGAAAATCAAAAAAGTAACGTTTCACTTCACGGTATGTAAAAATATATGAAACTCAGATTCCAGTGCCTGAAGCTAAAGGCTTATTAGAACATGGCCAGCACTGGAATCCTCGCGTATCATCTAAGGCTGCTTCAGGCGACGAGAGACTGGAGTCCAGCCTAGAAAGCTTACAGTCCTTGCTGTCTAGCCCTTTACAGAAAAAGTGCCTGCCCCCGAACTGGTGGTCCCAGCCATCTCTTCCCACCCACTTCTGTGCCCTGTACGATTGCATGGCCAGTAGAGCAGGGTTTAAGTGTGAGCAGAGCAGGGGAGCACGCTATGCTGGGTGGAAAAGGGAGGCGGAGTGTGGGCGCGCAGGAAAGGCGCCGGAGGAAGGCGTGGGGAGGCCAGGGAGGGGAGAGGAGGTCTGCTGTCCTGCACCAGGCCAGGCGCTCACAGGCCTGTTTGCTTTAGAGGAACACCAGCACTGTTAAACTGGGTGCTGCGCTCAGTCCTTGGTGACTAAGGGGTCACATGGTTGAAGTCTTCGTAGTTTCACCAGAAGTGGAGAAGGGATGCTGTGTGTCCACATTTCTAATAACACTGCAGAGACGGTGCTGACGTGATCTCGAGCAGTTCTTTACAGCTGCCACGCGGCCCAGATCCTGGTGTTGGTCCGTATGTCTTCTGGAATGCCTAGAACTCCCTTTTGGATCACTCTTTGACCCCTCAGAGTTATTTGAGGAGCCAGTTGAAGTTCAGCTTGGCTTATGATTGCTCTCTTTCTTGGTCCACACTTGGGGGCATGTAGCGTGAGTTGACTCTGGCGCCTGTTTTTTGGAGCTGTGACGATGCTGCGCCACCCGACCTGGAAATTTGCTGGGCTCCAGCCAAGCTGAGTGGCGTGTTCGTGTTGGACCCCCATGGTGGCGGGAGCCCCTGCCTGTGTTCTCTCGGGGGTGCCCCCTCAGACACAGACAGTCTCTGTGGTCTCTGGATGCCGGCCTTACTTGTTAGGTCTTGTATTTCCATGGAAGTGCAGTAAGCTTGGTCTTGGGCTGCTTCAGGGCAAAGGAGCTGAATGTAATTTGGACAGCTTTGCTTTCAGTGACTAAAAAGTCGGCATGCTCTCTGAGCGTCTCTGCTTTCTTCGGTGGACTGGCATTTATGGTGTAAATGCCATTTTAAAAGTCTGTTGTGTTCTTTACTTTATCATCCACTAGAGGAGTAATTTTTACTGACAGCTTTATGTGTCCTCATTTTAAGCAACAGTTTCTCATTTCTGTATCTGATTTTGGAGAGCAAGTTCATATTTATATCTATAGAAATCATTTTATAAACTGCTTATTCTAGGTCTTCATCTTTTCAAATTTTGTTGATTTAATTTTTCTTTTTTTTAATTGTGGCAACGTACTCTGTTCACATTCTTCATAGAGTAGACCTTTTTGGACCATTCACTCATGGTATCTTCTGAAAGGAAATACACCCTTTAAAAAAAGCACCCAGTCTTAAAGTTAATTGAATGTTAAATTTCTATAGCATGCTGATACTAAGAATCAAATATATGATTGTTTTATGCACACAACTGATGTGATTAACTTTGCCAAAGCTTTGGTATTTCCTTTCTTCAATGTATATGTCAAAATTAAAACACTGAAATTTCAGAATAATATTTATCAGAAATCATAGCCATGAGGTAAATGTCAGTTGTAGTTCCCAGTAGTCCTACACGCAATGCCTTTTATTTTTAAGAAAATATCGTTGGGTTGAGGGATTCTCAAGTCTTGTCTCATTTATATCTGACCAAATTGAGTTTGGGCTTTTTCCTTTTTTCAAACTGTATAAATCATTTCTTTTTCTCGTACTTTTAAACATGGAAACGTATCTAGTGATTGTCCAAAAGTGTGTGGATGTTTCATTTCTGAATTTGGACTGCCTTGAGTATTAGGGCTGGAGCTAGGAACACGGGGCTGTGGCCATCTTTAAGGTGGAAGATCTTCACTTGTCCCTGATTCTGTCGTTTTCTCTCTGAAATGGTTTTTCCCCCATTAATGTGTTAATCTAGGAAACAAGCGTCCAGGGCTGTGCGTTGTTCTTTTGGGATGAGGCCAGGCCCGTGTCTGCTCAGAGCTGAGCTGCCAGCCGTGGCGGGGGTGCTGCCTTGGCGCCTCGGCGCTTCTCCGGGGTCACTGCATCAGCCTGCAGCTGATAGCCTGGTTTGCTGTGTTATGGATTCATTTCACAGAGCAGTGTATTTACTTGTCTTCCAGGGGAATTTCATTGTGGGGTTGCTTTTGTTCCCTCAATTTTTATTGTTTCCTAATTAAGAGTTACAATTTCAATGGGTTCTTTCCTATCCATCTTACTCAGAGCCTTCATTTACACTCTGCCACCCCTCGTGACTAGTCTGAATCTTAGCTGGTGCAGAGACATCGTCCACAGAGTGATGTTGATTCTTCTTGATGGTAGGACTCGGCCTCAGGGATGAGCTCCTAGGACAGTATTAGAAGACATCCGTTCACATGCGCTTTCCTGTGGCCAAAATCTCAAAAATCTCAGCTTTTCAGATCTCCAGGCCGACAGCACATCAGCTTCTGGGTGTCTGTCTAGACTTCCACTTATGGTGTCACATGTCAGTGCGACTTCTGGCTTGTCATTAAGCCACTCACCTTCGCTTTAGGAAGTCAATCGTTGTGAATGCCATGGACAATGCAGTAAATGTTTGTTTGTTATGATTTTACTGGAGCTAAAGGGATGGATTATTAAGTGCAGATAATACAGAATTCAGATTCAGGCTAAGTCTGAAGTTAGTATAAATTTTCATTCTTCAGACTAACATGAAAAATGATTTTGAGACGTTAAATAGGAAGATGCCTTTTATTTTTTTTAAGTTTAGTATGTTGATTTTTAAATTACTGTCTCCCAAATCTTGTTTAGTGATCAGATGTGCGTAAGAAAGAAGTTAGTTACAGAGACAGGAAGAGCACCTCCTTCTTAATGGAGACTTGCTGTAAGTCTGGTGCTCGTTCATCTCGCCCTCAGATAGTCAGTCAGTGCAGCAGGGGCAGAGCCGGAGGAGCGTGCTCACGGGCGTAATTCAGTGTCTTTGTGTCGCACAGCCTGAGAAACGCCAGTGGCCTGACGGCAGCAGACATTGCTCAAACCCAGGGTTTCCAAGAGTGCACCCAGTTTCTCTTGAACCTCCAGAATTGTCATCTGACTCGTTTCTGTCACAATGGCACCTTAAACGGAGGCCATCCGAGTATATTTCCCAATCACGTTAGTGTGGGAACAAACCGCAAGAGATGCTTGGAGGATTCGGAGCCCCTTGGAGTGAAGAGAGCCAGGACCGCAGGTGAGGCCACTGGGTGGGCGGGCAGGCAGACCTGTCCCTCCTGTAACATGCTTGCTTTTTTACTGCTGAGCGCGCCTTGGCGACGACTCCCTCACTAAGGGCGCTGTGCCCGGAGGACTGGTGCAGTGATGAAGCAGGCTCTCCTGTGCTGCTTCTCGGAAGACGGGCCATTCAACGAAGGGGAGGGTGTGCGAGGGCAGCTACGGCCCAAGTGTAAATGTGTGTGTAACTTGCTACACACCCAGGTTTGCCTGCCGTGAATTAAGAGTCTTCCCGTTTGTTGTACCTGCTTGAAATATAACTATTAAAAAAATCCGCCCCTGTGCCTCATTTTTTTTCCTGTGCATTTTCCTGGGCTTACAACAATTGTTGGTCTGATGTAACTAGTTTCACGTCAGGGAAGGTAGATGTTTGCACTGCCCTGCTACTCGGCCTCAGCTGGCCTGCACACCCTGGTGTGGGGTGTGTGCCACAGTGGGGCCCAGCGGGCCGCCTCCGCACTGAGGGGCTATGTCTTCAAGGTAAGTTGTTCTGGTTCTCAGTGTCCTTCCAGCTTGTTATCTCTTGATGGTTTCAGGACGTGCAAGTAAACAGAGTCAGCTAGTCACTCTTTGAGGTGTCCCTTTCATTTAGGGGGAAAAATTAATATTTATAATCAGAAGACGTTAGTAGCTTTTCAGGAATGTTTAGCAAACTTACTTGGAAAGGGAAGTTTAGAGGTGACCGTGAGAGTAACCACACTGAAATCTTGGGCTCGGGTAAGATTTGCCAAGGATAAACACAAAGCCGTGCCCCTTGGCTCAACAGAGACTGTTCCAGTGTAGTCTCAGAAGCCCTGAGCGGCTCGTGCCTTTAAATGTGATGTGCCAGCCTGGCCCTCCCAGTGCTGTGTAACTGGCACATATCCAGACAAAAGCGTTTCTCCCAGAGTCAATAAAAATGAACTATCTCCTTCACAACATTTAAGATGTTGGTCGCTGTGAAAAGTTGTGATTATGCAACTTTTCAATAGAAATGAATATATGAATTTAATAGTTTCTAAAACTCATAACTTGTATAAATTATGGGCCTCATTTTTAGAAAGATGTTGTAAAGTCATACCCAGAACATAAAGACATGTCTAAACTTCAGAAACCGTTCCCTGGTTTGTTCACTGCCTGGTGAGTCTTTTGGAATGGCGGCGTTAGCTTCACTGTGTCCTGGTGCAGGGGCCACAGGTGTCCCTGTTAAGTTAGCATAAGGATAAACCTTAAATCCTGTTCACCTTTTTTAAAGAGATGTCACTTAACATTCAGTGAAGATTCAAACGTACCTAAAGACTTTTAAACTAGTATCTTCAGGTTTCAAGTTCAGTTGAGTTGGCCAGTATCTCATTATTGATGTGTCTGGAAGAGCCTTTCCAAGGGTTCCTGGAAACATAAGAATTTGCATCCTAGGCCCTGTTTGCTGCACAAATTGGGTTTGAAGAATTATGCAGGTGTTTGGAGATTTTATTTTCCTCTTCCAGACAAGGATTCATCTTGGTCAGCTGAGTTAGAGATTCATGTTCTGCACATTCAGCTCAAGGTACAACTTTCCCTGAGTGCCCCATTCCTAGCAGTCAGCTCAGGGAAGCCAGTTAAGACAGTGAGGTTGGAACCTGCTGTCTGAGTTCACAGGTGATGACACACACCTAAGGCTGGGCGTTAAATCTTGTTTTACCTTTTTGAAATCATGCCTGAAATATCTTGGCTACGTAAATACATACCTTATCAATAAGTTTAGTCTGTTCTGTATTCCTAGAATTTAATAAATTATACATACTGATGTTTCTAGTGTGGAATATACCCAAAAGCTATTAATTCCAGAGATTTTTCTGGCTAAGCCAACTCTTAAAAGACGGATGGTATCCTGTAAAATTGACTCTTAAGTTTGGTGTCACAATTATGAAAGTTACCTACTGTAATCCATAGAGAGCAGGATCTCTCTCTTAATAATAAATGGTTTTTTAAAGTTTTAAAGTAATTGGAGTGGTTTTTCCTTTGAAAACTATATAATGTAAAAAAAATTTAAGGCACTGATCATTTATTTATATGGCCCAATACAAACTATCCTTTGAAAGCAAGTTGTCCAGCAGACACGGGTACTTTAAAATGCCTTTGATGCAGCCCTTCACAGCAGGGTCAGCATGCACCCTGGTTAGGAGGGTGAGCTGAAATCCAAGATTGATACTGATGGAAAGTACTTCAAGGTAATATTTTCCCAGTGTGGGAGATTTGGTTCATTTAGGACAGTGCAAGGAAATACCAGTTCATCATAACTAGGTTTGGGGTTTTTTCTTCCCTTACCCGTTGACCAACCGTTTGCTCGGAATAGAATGACAGGTGGGCTTCAGGCCTTCAGCTGCAGCTGTTGAATGAAATATGTTAGGTCATTAGCATTTTATAGAAGTAACAGTACAATTGTTCACAAGTGTATTCCTTGGAAACTTGTCCAAATTATCAATGATCCAGGATAGAGAAAAATGCTTCTCCCATGAGAGAAGCTTCATCTTGTTTTTAATCTTTAGTAGTTTGAGGTGCAACTCCAGAGCCTTGACTGGGGCGAGGCGGTGTCAGTGACAGACTGACCCAGGAACCTAGATTTATCCGAGTGAACAGTTGTCATCCCCAGGAGGCTGTGGTGGTACCAGATCAACCTCAGATGTTAAGTTGACTTCACGGTTTTTGTTTAAATCAAATAAGTATATTACTGAGCTTAGCATCTCATGTATAACATGTTAGGTATTTAAAAACACCTTTTAGGAAAAATACAGTTTGACTTTGCTTAAAATCAATCATTGGAAGTTGCTCAGCCCACATTCCTCAGGATGAAATAACAAAGAATCTCCACCTTCTGTTCTTAATTGTTCACGGATGACCAGGCTTAGAAAGACAGGAGAAGGGAGGGTGGGTGTGGCTTGAGAGTCTTGTGTACACGTTCTGCACCAGGACCAGGCCTGCACGGCACGGTTTGGGCACGTCTCCCCGAGCTGACCCAGCCTGCTCGAAGGGAGGCTGCTTTGGTGGCGAGTTTCTCCAGTGCTGCAGACCCCCGTCTTTAAGAGCTAAGGAAGGTTTTTCGGAGGTTTTTCTGTGTCCTCCATCAGGAATAGTTTTGTTTTAGATTCAGCTGGCCCCTGGCTTTAGTTTTATTCAGCGCTCTGGTTTATATGGAAATTCAGGGGCGGGTTTCCATGCCGCCCCGGGGCACTGTCCTGAAGAGGATCTTTCCTAGCCCCCTTGTTGAGAGCAGGAGGATTCTTGGAAAGTGGTCACACCTGGTCCTGCCTCTGCCTCTGGGAGAAAACAGCTTATTCTGGGGCAGTCCTGGGGGATGCTCTGTCATAAGTCTGCTGGTCTGACATGTGCCGGAGTCATGTCAGCAGATGACTGCTTTGGAAGTCAAAAGATAAGGACACTTCACAAGTGTTTTCGTCATTTTTCCTTTTAACTGGAGGAGGAAGATAGGGAAATAACTTCTTTTCTAAAACAAATAGAATCAAACATTTTGGAAGAAAGTCTTTTTTTCTGAAATGTCCACAAGCCACCTTTCTGAGACGCAGCGTGGGGCGTCGGGCTCGTTGCACTGTTGATGGTGATGGTGATGTGGGAGAAGGCAGTCAAGCCCAGATCTGTGTTCTGGTTTTAATGTCATGGCTTTTCCTGCAGTTTTAAAAGGTAAGTGGTGACACCCTCTGTGCTCCCATGGAGCTGTCTGAGCCCTTCCTAATTCCAGGTGCTGGGAAGAAAGACACAGAAACATCGGGTATAAGATACATTAGGGGTTCTAGGCAGCTAGGTTAACAGGCAAGTGGGGAAAACGCCTCACAAAGAATATCTACGGAGAAAGTAATTCTAGTCTGTCCACGTTAGCATATGCCTCCCACGTTTAGTAAAGTGTTTCTTAATATCTGAAAGCCTTTAGTCTGTCTCATTTTTACATGTTTATCCTGCTCTGCTGGTGAGAAACCGCATTAACAAAAGATGCACCCGAAAGGAGAGCCTTGGGAGGAGCCCTTCTGCACCGCACGGGTCTCTAGCTAAGGGATCAGCTCCGGCTTTAAAGTGGCCCTGGGCCCGGCGCCCGTCTGGGCTTTCTCCTCTGAATGCCCTCTGGCTCCCTTCACCACCAGCTCTTCGGGCCCCCTAGTGGCAGGCCTGCCCTCTTGTCCTGCTTCATTTTGCTGCCAGTCTTGATTACCTGTTCTTAATGGTTCTGCTTGCTTTCCGTGGGTGTGCCCTTTCTAGCTAGAGTGTGGGCTTCATTCACTGGTGGGGCACTCCAGGCGCTGGGCTTGGGGAGTGAGCAGACAGCTGACCTGCTTTCGTGAAGCTGTTCTGTCGTGCCTTTTGGGGAAGAGGGAGTCCTCATGTCGTACCTGTCAGGTTTTCTTTTTAAAACCTGCTTTCAGAGACCTGAAATTGCGGCTGTAACCTAGATGTCCCTTTCCCCAAGGAGCGCTGGCCCTGAGTTCCAGCACAGAGCCAGGCAGCAGGAGGACGGCCTCGTCAAGCTGTCTGCGCTGTACCCCTGGTGAAGTCCGACCTTTCGTTGCAGGCCGTCTGTAGCTTTGCGCAATAGCCCGCACTGCTTCTCAGCCACCTGCCTGATCTGGCTTGTCAGACGTGGGCCCTGGTCACTGCAGGGACAGAATCAGAGGGTGGGAGGGTTTCGTCTCCTGGTACCTGAACTGCCCTCCCCGACCACCCCCACTCTTTTTTTTTAAGAAAAGATAGCCTGTTCACCACTGATTCCTTGAAAGTGCCTTGTTTGAGAGTGAAGCTGGAACCTAGCCTGTCACTGACCTCAGTGGGGCCGGTGGAGGATTGGGAAAAGCTCTGAGAGCCACTGAGGCCGTCCGCCTGCTGCCTCTGGTCTCAAAGCACCTCTGCTAGGGTGCCCGTGGCCTCGTGTCTGCGCAGACTTCTGCTCTTAACAGCGTACATCACACCATTCTCTTTGTTTCTTCTGCATACTAATCGTCAAATTTGTGTTTCTCTTATTAAGACTTTTTCATCTAAAACTTCTAACAGTTTAAGGATACTCTGAAACTGATATGTTCATTCCGATATTGGAAACAATTCATGTGCCTCTAGAACTAGTTGAAGCTGCAGAGTTCAAGTCTTTCTGTTTTTAAATGTTTATTTGAAATAGCACTGAAAGTTGTTACTTACTTGCTGTATATCTCCTGTGACCCAGAAACCACCCGAGTTCATCTTGGGGAAGAAGCAGAACTGTATGCAGAAGTGTGTTTTTAGGGATGGTGGTTAATTACGGTGTTCATGATGGAAAAGGAGCCCCAGTCAGGCAGCAGTGGGGAGCTGGGTGGCAGGTGAGCTATTGGAGGTCCAGCCATTCAGGGAGTTGTTACTCAGCTTTAAGGATCCTTTTCAATTTAGTTGTTGGGTTGTGTGTGTTTTGTGGTAAATGAATATAGGCAAGACGTGAGTGTCTTTCAGATCTGATGATGTAAAAATGCCTGGTTCTTCAGATTGGATAGCTGTGCGCAGCATGACGGTGGCTGCTCCTGAGAAGTAGAGGCCCCCGGCAGGAGGTGTTTCTGCACAGTGTGTGACCCCGCAGGAAGGGGTACCAAGTGTGCACACACGCTGTCCTCCACGGTGCGAGTGTGGGCGTGCCCTAAGGTGTGTGCGTAGCTTCAGCCCCTAATGTCCTGGAGCCCAGAAGCTTACTGGGTGTTCCCAGTTGCGTCACATCTTGGGGCACAGGGCCAGAGCTGCTCTCAGCCCATATCTGATGAACTTGTCTTGATCTTGGCATTTATTTTCTATTAATGAAATCACTGATTTCTTAATTTGAGGATCATTGTAATGGTTTTTATGTTACTCAAGAATGACCATTTCTTTATGAAAAACAAGGAACATTTGGAGGTGTAACAGAGTATCCTGAATCTTTAAAAGTATTTAGAAATGTTTTAAGTTACATAACTGCTTTATGTTGCCCAAATACCAGCCTTAAATGAGAATTTACGCCAGCAGGTGAATCTAGTGTAGGTGTCTGAATTGCCATGACTTCATCAAAGCCGTGCGTTTCAGGAGTCATTCTCTGTCGTGGGAAAGTAAGTTTCTTGGTAGTATGCCAAGGTCATTGGCGGTCCATAGATTATTAAGCCGCTTGACAGTTTGGGAGCCTCCAGTGCTCTGACAGCAAGGAGTGGGCGCATCTGTCTCAGGTGCGAGGGGCCTGAACTTGTCTGTTTTCTGTGCAGGCCACAGTCTGGACGAGTCCATGCCGCTCGCGAGTGGTGAGGTGGAAGATGACCCCGACAAGATGCACGTGGACAGAGAGCTCGTCACAGGTGGGGGCGGACAGGTTCCCGTTAGCCGCAGCCGCGGTCCAACGGGCGAAGACGCCAAACTGCCGGAGGGTGGTGCCGTTGGACCGAAAGAAATAGAAATCTATACTGTTTCGGCAATGCAGACCCCCTGTCGTTGCAAGAACCAGTATGCGTGTTATTTCTAACATGAGTTGGCTCAGACAGTTTTGGCACTTTGTCCAACGTTTTAAAGAATGTCATGCTATGATTTGGACAAGTTTGTAGATACAAGAATTAAGTGTGTTGGTGCATTTTATGGATGTGAAAAATATAAGTGCACTCTATTTTGATTTGAGGCTTTTGCTTAATATGCCTTGTTTAACTTTAATGAGGTTTAACATTTTTCATTTTCTGATACAGGACTTTGGGGTGAATTTATCAAATAGCTATTGCTAGTAGTTTCAAAGGGATGAACAGCAGCAGGAACAGCTGGCTGTAAACACTGAGAACTAGAAGATGTCATGGTTTTGACTTGTGACCAGTCAGGCCAGTGTGGAATATTCCACTCAGCCCTCCTGGTTGCTTTGGTTTGTGTGACATTCACTCTGAATCTACTAACATGCTGAGGATCGTGTCAGCACAAAACACATTTTTCACTAAAAATTTTAGTATATTAAAACGGCTGATAGTCACTTTTGGTTTTTAAAAGGTAAGGAAGGGCTCTGTTTCTGTTAGTATTTAGAGTAAACATTTAGCCATTTAGTTAATGCTTTTTTCTATCATTCTTTTATTTAGGTGAGCATGAAAACATTTTAGCCATTCTCTTAATGTTTTAACATATTTGGAAATAGATACTATTTCTTTTTTAAGTTTTATTACTATGTCTGTATGCTAAATTCTTGTTTCCCAGGGGTACATGAAAAAATCATCTTTGTTCATATAATGAAAATGTGTGCGTCTTTCTAGAAGCCACAGAATTGTTAATGGGTAGAGTCACCATTTTGCCAGGTAATTAAGTGAAGTGGGTAGATTTTCCAAGGGAAGTTCTGATTGGAAAATACATTTTAAAATCTTAGTTAAGATAAACAACAAAACTCAAAGCCAGCTTTTAAAAAAAATGACATTGCTACATGCTTTTAAAAAGATAGAAGTATCACTCTTTGATCTTCAAACATTTTATTTCCCTGGGTTTTCAAGTTAAATTTAATGCCGCACTTGAACCTGACATTGAACAGCCCATTATTTAAACTCAGCTCATCCCATGTAACAGGTCTCAAGTAAGCATTCCCCGTATTTTTCATCATTTCATTTATAGCACTCTTTCAGCAAACAAAATGTATTAAATCGCTAGAGATGACCTGCAGTGGGTGGACGGGGGGAGGGGGAGTCCTGGAAGGCAGCCTGGAGCAGAGTTTGCAGGGCTCTGGGCTGGCGGCAGCGGAGGGCATCAGCAGGCAGGTCTGGCCAGGCGCCCAGAGTCTCACCCCGACTCTAGGATGCTTGCCGTTTTCATGCTCTGTTTTACTAGCTGTTCCGTGATGCCGTGAGGTTCTGCTAACCTTGGTTTTGAGGTTGCGTAATGGAACTAGTTTACTCTAACTGGGCACCAGAGAAGAACAGCGCCCACGCAGTGAACATTAAACAAGAAAATGTCAGTCTAATCAACCTGGATTTCCAAGGCCCAGTCTCCTGAAAAATACAATTTCCATCTTTGGTAGTAGTACCATGGTTGTCTTAATAACTACCAAGGTCACCATCCTACCCATGAGTTTTATTAGCCAGGGAAAGCTTCTGGTTTTTGAAAAAAATAAATATTTCTCTGGGAATAGCTTGTGTTATTTTTACTTTTACATCATGTTTAGTTCTTCAAACACTTGCTCTCCAGCCTTGAGTTTAACTGAATAGAAAAGCTGTCATTTACTTTGAAAAGAAATAATCCACAATCCTCTGAAGAATTTAAGAAGTTCTTAAACTATCACTTAAACTGCCAGAAAATTGGAAATTAGTGGCATGTTGAGATGTTTTTGTTCATTGAATGAGCTGTGATTTCCCATCATCAGGAAAACCTGCGGGACACACAGAAACCTCTATCCGAGTGCAAGCCTGGGCGGGGGTCATGGTGTGGGGGCTGTGATGGGGCCAGGGACACCCAGCGACCTGCCCTTGCTCTGGAGGTGACAGTCATGCTTCAGTGTCCTGCCTTTAATAGTGCAGGACATGGGGGTAAAATTTAACATCGTCAAGCAAGTCATAACCTTAGACTGTTGCTGTGCTGTTGTGAGAATTCCTGTGAACGTGGATTAATCCTCAGGTTTCGTTATACAGAAAAACACCTTGTCATTGCCTGTTCCCGTGTGGCCAAATGTTTTGTGACTGACTTTTTTTTCCCATAAGACATCCCCTCTTAACGGATGTCTGTATGTGCAGATTGTGGGTTTTGACAGTGGATCCCTGGACACCACGGTCACTAATTGCTGACCCCAGAGGACACTTGAGGACGTGCTCGTGGCTCAGGACTGCGCGCGTGGGACCTTGGGGTTCGTGGTCTGCGGCCTGCCTGTGCTGCTCTCTGGCATCTTGCAGAAACGCTGTGTGGTCCAGGCGTTGCTAAGGAGCCCCAGCCCCGCTCCCACCCCTGTGTGGGCTCCCCCGCCTTGGAGGAGGCACGGTGAGGAGCCTCCGGTGACGCTGTCGATGTCATCCCGGAGCGTCCTTAATTCACACGCTTCGTCAATTGCTTTTCTTAAAAAAAAAAAAAGCTTGAAGTTTTCTGTTTTTTAACACTTTGTTGGGAACACTTGAATGTTCCTTTCTGATGGACTTTTTCGAGGGTCATGATTTTTAAAACTGCTCTCCAAACCTAGTCTTAAACAGAGCAGTTCAATGCTATTGGTATTTTGCGCGTGGCGTATTTGTCAGCTGAAGCTTTTTTCATTTGGTTCCCCTACACTAGTGAAATTTCTTAAGTTTCCTATCTTACCGGGCAAATGCAACTGGTAATGTTTTATTTTTAAATCACTTAGGCAGTTTTTTGCCTTGCAAAAGAAACTGGTTTGTGTAAAGAAAAGAAGCTAAATCCTGTAAAACGGTAGCAGCAAGGAAGCATTTTATAGTCTCTCTTCCCTTCTGGTTCTGAATTTTGGTGACAGGTGTATTTCTTAATGCAGATATGAAAAACAGTAGCTCCGTATCGAATACACTGACAAACGGATGTGTCGCCAATGGACACTTGGACTTCCCCTCCACGGCGCTGCCCGGTGGGATGGAGAGCAGGAGCGGCCGGTGCTCGGCGGGCCTTAGCGGAGTCGGCACCGGCCTAGTTCCAGGGCCGCCTTTCCCGAGCAGCCAGGGCTCCCCCGGCGTAAACGCGACTGAGGAGCCGGACAGGAGCCCGCAAGTCAGCGCTGAGACGTGCGGCGCTCTGCACCTCGACGGGAGCCCGAGCAGCTGCGTGGCCAGCAGGCCCTCCTGGGCGGAGGAGAGCCTGCGCTACGGCCACTACCACGGCTTCGGGGACACGGCCGAGAGCGTCCCCGAGCTCGGCAGCGCGCCGGAGCTCGCCAGCGCCGCGCGGGCGGAGCAGGGCCCCCACGGCGCCGCGCACCTGCCCCTCGGCTCCTAGGGCCCGCGCCCGCCGCCCCGAGGAGCGCCCCGGCCGGGCGGCGCGCGTCGCTTCCCGGAGAAGCGCGCTGCGCGAGGCAGGCCCTGCAGCGCCGGGGCGGGTGCAGGCAGGGCTGGCTCGGCGCTCGGCTGGCCCCGCGGGACCGGGGGCCGCTGTCAGGACGCGCTTTCAGAGCTGCGTGTTCTGCTGCCAATCTCGATTTTCTCTCTTGAATACTGTCACTTAAACTGCCGTTTCCCCTTCTGTCGAATTAAATTTTCCCGGATGAAGCATCGGAGACAGTTAAGAGGTGCCTGGCAAAGCCGCCCCTTGGCCCGTGGGCATCGTTTTGAAGAGCTTGCTTTTCCTCTCTAGAATTTTTGGCAGAAGACAGGCATCTCCCTGTGCAGGGCGCAGCCTTACACGGGCTCCCTGCAGTGCTGTGCGCGAAGGAAAGCGTTCGCCTTCTGCATGGGGCCTTCCTGCCTGCCGCCTGGTGGGGGGCCCCGCGCGCGGCCGCCTCGAACGGCGGCGCGTGCGGCCGGGGCCTGACTTTCACCCGCGCTTCCTCCTCGGGCTTGAGGATTTCTGCCACAGACGACGGTTTCCTCTATGCAGTGGGAGTTACTCTCTGTGGGGACTATAAGGTCAACATATCTAACTGACCCTTTCGACCTATACTTTCTCCTTGCCTTTGTTTCTTGGGGTTTTCTGCTTTAAAATATATACCACAATGTGTATCCAGTTAACAGAATTTTGAATCTCTCTTAATAAGGCTGCGTTTATGGTTTTATAGAAATTAGCTTTTGTTTACGCAGCTAGTGGTTACACTGTGCGACTGTTGTGAATTTTTACTTTTCTGATTTTTGTAATAAAAAATTGGTGAAGATGTGTCGAATGACCAAAACCAATGTTCTCCGAGTGTTACTAACATTCTGTTTTTAAACTGTCCTTTACAGACTGAATAAAAACCTCTCACACGCGCTGTGTTTCTGGGTGTGCTTGCAGCGTGGGGCGGCGGGCCTGCGGTGGGAACTGCCGCCTCGCCTTCTGCTTGTGAGTGTGCTTCCCTCTTCTGACTGCCCGCGGAGCACCCGGTAGCACCTCCCGCTTGTTCACCTGCTTTCGGCTTACGGACACATTGGGTCTCTCTCGGGAGGTGCGGGGGTCTCTCGGGAGGAGGGCGGGGGTGCTAGGAATTGTCAGCACCAGGAGCTGACAGCACTTCCCTGCACGCTTATCTTAATAATTAAGAACCATAGCCAGAGCTTCCTCAACTTCTTTGAGCCAGCACATATTAATACATGGGAGCCTTTTAAATGCATAAATCTTAGTTAATTAACTGAGTGGAAACAGAATAGCCATTGTGGCATGCCTAGTGTCTTAGGTAAATCGTTCGGTACTCTGTGCATTATGGAAAAACCCCTCGGCCCCTGTTTGGAGCGTCACAGGAGTTACTGTGTGCTGAGACGGCCCAGGATGCGTGCCTTCTCCCTGCCACCTTCTGTGCGGGCGCCTGCCATCACGCCCGAACCCTGATGACCTTGGAAGCCATGTTCAGGGACTGATCCCGAAGTCGCCAGAGGCCGAGTTCCAGGAGAGGGGAAGCCCGGTGCCATTCGTCCCCTCACTGCCCAGGTGAACTGTATCTCAAAGAATCTCGAAGGCTTCGCGGTGAACTGTTAATGACAGTTACTGGAAAGCATTAACTGAATCTGCTAAAGGCCAGGACAGCTGGTTCGTCCTGGATTGGACAGAATTGGACTGTTTCTTAGGGGGTGAGAATGCTTCACGGAAGCTCTGCCTGACCAGCCTCCACACTTCCCTGGGTGATTGATAGATTGTGGTTTAAGGTCATGACACTGTTACCCTGAAATTCTATTTTGCCTGGAATTGGCTTCAGAGTAATATAGAAGGGGAAG
Source organism: Eudorcas thomsonii (assembly GCA_006408755.1). Classification (NCBI taxonomy): domain Eukaryota; kingdom Metazoa; phylum Chordata; class Mammalia; order Artiodactyla; family Bovidae; genus Eudorcas; species Eudorcas thomsonii. Next base: position 29,367 of record SJYE01029946.1, read on the forward strand.
AATTTTTTAAATTAGGACTTTTAAGAAGAAAACGAATGTTCTCATTAATACTTTTTAAAAATTAATGTGGACGTCATTTTCACATTGACCAAAATAAGCTCAGATTCTTGCTCTGCTCACCTCGCCCCAGTTAAGCTCATGGCGACCTGCCACTGGCTCTCAGTGTCTGGTCTGAAGAGCCTTATCGGCCCTTGTATTAAACACCCAGTGGCAAGCAGCTGGAAAATGAAAGGCGTCCATTTACAGTAACGTCGAAACCCTAAGCTGCCTGGGAATGCCTTTAAAGGTGGGGTATGCGGCTGGGCAGGCAGAGTGAAGGGCCGGGGTGACCGGCAGCCTCACCAGGGCTGAGTGCGCGGGAGGCAGCCAGGGGCGGGCAGAGGGACGGGCTGCGGAGGGGGCGAGACTGCGTGGGCCAGGCGGGGTGGGATCGCCGGGCGCGGGGCCTGGGAGGGACCCCGCCCCGGAGAAAGCGCTCCGCGTGTGCGCCAGTGACTCCTGGGGCCTTGGCGGCCCAGCGCGGTGAGAGCGGAGGGCGGAGGGCGGAGGGCGGCAGAGGCAAGGGGCCGTCCCGCTTCCGCTAAGGACGCGCGCCCTGAGCAGGCGGCGGAGAAACGGGCCCTCCGCGCAGGGAGCTTCCCTCCAGGGCAGGGGAGAGCGCGGGAGGGCGGCCCCCAGGCTCCTCACCCCGCCGCCTGCTGCTGCTGAGTCGCTTCAGCCGCGTCCCACTCTGTGCGGCCCCATAGGCGGCAGCCCACCAGGCTCCCCCGTCCCTGGGATCCTCCAGGCAAGAACACGGAGTGGGGTGCCATTTCCTTCTCCAACGCATGAAAGTGAAAAGTGAAAGTGAAGTCACTCAGTCGTGTCCAACTCTTCGTGACCCCATGGACTGCAACCCACCAGGCTCCTCGGTCCATGGGATTTTCCAAGCGAGAGTACTGGAGTGGGGTGCCGTTGCCCACCCCGATGCCGGCTCCCTAGAAGTCCCCGGACCGTCTCTGACACTGTCCGCACCCCGACACGTCCAAAGACGTTCATTGTAACAGCGCACAATCAGAGGCGAGCGCTGTGACCGTGAATCATGACCCCGCACGGCCATCCGTGGACACGAGCCAGGGCTTCACGAGGGTTGGGGGGCCGTCAGGCGTGACCTGGACGGCAGGGACCAGTGCAGGGTGGCGCGTACTGGGCGTCTACAGCGCGGGTGCGTGTGTGCACGTTTAGAAGGCGCAGCCCAGCCCTGCAAGCTCGGTGGATGCACGCACACGTGCGGGAAAGGAGTGGACCGCAGGGACGGGAGTGACGTCCACCCCTCCCAGAGAGAACACCGGAGGGACGGAGGGCTGGCGGGGGCGATGCGGAGCCGACCGAGGAGACAGCGCCTGTTCATTTCACTGCTGCTGTTCTTTCGTTTGTTTAGGAGGATCTGAAACAAAGACATTTAAATTAAAATATTCTAAGGATAAAATAAGACATCAGATTAAAGCAACGTGGCTGGGTTACCCTAAGCCCACCGCCCAAGCTTTCTACCTACCGCCCCCTCCGGGGTACCTCCCTGAACGTCAAGACTCTGGTGCAGCTGGAAAGCTGGAAAAAATTTAGGTTTTTCTGTTTCGCCGTTTACCACCACCACAGTGCTGTCACCGGTGAATTCATCTCCAGTGTTTTCAGAAACAGCTACAAAAATGGCAGCAGACTCCTCAGCGAGCCAGTCCCACCCCCTCCTGCTGAAAGACACCGTCTGTCTCATGCCCGTCACTTGCTTTCCGGCTTTCCTGACAGTTCCTGTGACTCAGAACAGCCTGAGCTATTTTACCAGCAAAACAACATGGGCCCCGACATCAAACAACATAACTCTCCAGCTCACAGCAATGATATGATTCTGTATTCCCGGTGCTTTGAACTCTGGGAAAGGAGGAGCCGTGAAGAGCCCCATGGCACAGGGCAGCCCTGCCCCCACAGACTGACCCTCTGCCCAGGGCTGGAATCGCCGCCATGGCCGGGGCTGCAGTGGGAGATGAGGCTGAGGTCTCAGAATAAGACAGAGCGTCGATCCACTTGCCAGCGATGGCCCGGTGCCCTGCGGCCTTTGGTGGGCAGAGCTCAGGACCCTCGGGGTTGACGTGGAGGCAGGGGTCCCCTCTTGGGCTGGTGGAGGCAGGCTGCAGGGTCACGCAGATTGCAAGGCAGAGAAACCTCAGCTCTGTTGGAGGCAGCAGTCTCTCCCAGCGACAGGACCCGGGAAGAGGACACACTGGGCTGAGGGAACCAGGGGAACCTGGCCAGACCATGCTATGGGCACGTCCAGCTGACAGCTCTCTCCTCTCGAACCTTCTCTGCCTGCCTCTCTTTTAACGAAGCTGGCTTTTTGCGCCCTCCCGGGCCCTGACCGACAAGCCCAGGAGGCCCTGCTCGCCTGTGTTCCTCACTGACCTTCCAGAAACAGGAAAGGCCCGGCCCATAGAACAAGCCGTCTCCAGTCCCAGGTGGAGCTTCTGCCCTGACCCACATGCAGCCGCCGCCCACGGTGGGTGGTGTGAGCCAGTCTCCCACTTGACCGGGACCCGGAGGCCCCTGACGGAGGGCGGCCTTCCTGACCCCTCCCAGCGTGTCTCGGAGGCTCCCTGGGACAGGGGGCAAGCGGTCGGGCCCCCAGGCTCCAGCCACAGCAGCAGCAGGAAGACGGAGGGGCCGCGGGAGAGAGGGGCCCCCTGAGCCGCAGGAAACGGGCTGGCTGAGCGGAGGGCCGCGCGCTCACAGAGGGGGCGGCGGATGGAGCGTTAGGGGGCCACAGTCAGGGAGCCCACAGTCGGCCCCCTCAGTCCCCTGGGGGTCAGGCAGGAAAGGCGCTGTCACAGGAGTTGCTCCAAACTCCATCTATCCGGATGGCTTGTACTGAACGTGAACTGAATGCAGCGCTCACTTTGATGATCGTACTTTATCCTCTGTTACCATATGGAGTGGCTGTGTGCTAAGTCACTTCAGTCATGTCCAACCCTCTGTGACCCCATGGCCTGTAGCCCGCCAGGCTCCTCTGTCCATGGGATTCTCCAGGCAAGAATCCTGATGTGGGTTGCCGTGCCCTCCTCCAGGGGATCTTCCTGACCTGGGACCACACCCACGCTTCCTGCGCTGGCAGGCTGATGCTTCACCGCTGAACCACGTGGGACGCTCACTCCAGCTCAGCTCAGTCCAGCCGCTCAGTCGTGTCCGACTCTGCGACCCCATGAATCGCAGCACGCCAGGCCTCCCTGTCCATCACCAACTCCCAGAGTTCACTCAGACTCACGTCCATCGAGTCCGTGAGGCCATCCAGCCATCTCATCCTCGGTCGTCCCCTTCTCCTCCCGCCCCCAATCCCTCCCAGCATCAGAGTCTTTTCCAATGAATCAGCTCTTCGCATGAGGTGGCCAAAGTACTGGAGTCTCAGCTTTAGCATCATTCCTTCCAAAGAAATCCCAGGACTGATCTCCTTTAGGATGGACTGGTTGGATCTCCTTCCAGTCCAAGGGACTCTCAAGATTCTTCTCCAACACCACAGCTCAAAAGCATCAATTCAAAGCCCTCCTGAGGGCACCCTCCTGGGATATGTGAACCAAGCCCATGCCCTTCAGATGGGAAGAGAGACTAGACGGGACCCGTGGCCCCAAGCCATCTCCAGGCGTCCCTGTGAACGCAGTAGACACCAAAGCAGATCAGGTGTGACTGTGCACGCACCCCAGCGTGCGCGTGCACACACACGTCCCCGTCAAGGGGGTGCAGTTGTGAGCAGGGAAGACCAGGCAGCTCACACGGGCCCCAGGAGGGGACTGCGGGTGCAGTATCTCCAGGCTCTGGGTATACACGACCCACTTAACCTAGAAAAGGAAGAGGGGTTAAATTCTGTGATGCTTGTGGGGGAGGGGAGGGGTTGGAGGAGGCCGTGAAGATAAGCAAGGCCAGTCTGTGCCCAGAGCGTCCGCAGTACCGGGTCAGTGTTTGCTGTTGAAAATTGAGTGACGCCGGTAATGCGCTTGTTGCAAAGACTGACGTCTTAGAAAGAGGCTGAGAGCCCCTCCTTCCTCCCTGAACATAATGAGGCTCACCTTTCTGATGAAGAAAATGTATCCGGCCAAGTCACAGGAGAGATCTCTCTGAAAAAGAAGCTGAAAACCGGCACAGAGAAAGGAGGAACGAGATGACAGAGAAATTAGCGTTTCATAGGACGTCTGGGACCTGATGGAGCCAAGTTTAACTTTGCTTCCAGCATCGCAGAGTCAGGGACAAGCCCCTCCATGGGGCGCGGGGCGCCTCGATCCTGATTAACCAGCAGCACACCTGGAAAGCTTTCGGGAACAGCCATCTCTGATTTACCCCAGATGCCCACCGCAGTCCTGCCTGCCTTTAATTTCACCATCTGATTAAAATGACTTGAGTAAGTTGGCTCCTTGACTGGGTGGGGATTTTTAAAGCTGGAATGGGCATATTTAAAGTATCTGAGGCTGGTTTTGAAACGGGAAGGGGAGTAACTGCTTCACCTTGAGAGAGGCTGCCCACGGACAGTAAAGACACAGCTTCGGTGTCACGCACGCTGCCGCCTGCAAGTCGTCACCCGGGCCCTTTCCCTGCCTTTAGTTTCTGATCGTGAAGCACACAGACTCGTATCAGAAACTTGTTTATGGAGTGTGATAGGATGTATCTGCCAGATTCAGGAGTGCTCCTGCAAAGTGAGGCGACAGCTCAGCCCATCAGTCTGCATAATGAATAAAGATACGCAAATTTAAGAGACAAAACAGTGCCTGTCAGACTTGATCAAATGAGAAGATGAGGAATAACGGACCCCGGTTGGGGGCGGCTGGAGCAGCCCCGGTGCATGAGCTGCCTCCGTCTCAGGGTCCCCAGAATCCGTGTCTTAAAGCTTCAGTACGCTTTTCCAGGACAAAACATTTTCAACTGAATTTCAGCAAGGACTTGACCATAGTTTGAAGCCAGTTTCAACACAGAGAGATCTCGGTGACAATCTTTTTATACGCGTTTCAGTCATCTAAATTATTTTTTCTGTGGCTTGTATGCTCTGTGCAGGTTTGTATTGCACTGCCTTTTTTACTGATTTATATCAGCTTTTGTGGCAATCTTCTATGTATGGCACATCTTTCTGACCCTTCTGCCACTTGTTTTTTAACTTTGTTCTGGTGTCTTTATAGAAGGTTTTTGCCAAGTTTGTCCTCCTGTTTGAAGGCTTCTGGATTTACCTTCTTAGAGAAAGTTGCTTCCCGCCCAGGATTCCAGCAACACTGTGCTGCGTGTTCCTTTCATGCGTTTATGATCTTGTTTTTCTATGTTGTTCTTCAGTTCAGTCCAGTCGCTCAGTCGTGTCCAACTCTTTGCAACCCCATGAACCGCAGCACGCCAGGCCTCCCTGTCCATCACCAACTCCCGGAGCCTGCCCAAACCCATGTCCATCGAGTTGGTGATGCCATCCAACCGTCCCATCCTCTGTCGTCCCCTTCTCCTCCTGCCTCAATCTTTCCCAGCATCAGGGTCTTTTCAAATGAGTCAGCTCTTCGCATCAGGTGGCCAAAGTATTGGAGTTTCAGCTTCAACATCAGTCCTTCCAGTGAACACCCAGGACTGATCTCCTTTAGGATGGACTGGTTGGATCTCCTTGCAGTTGTTCTTAATCCAGTTGAAATTTATTTTTGCGTATGGCATGGGACCAGCTTCAACTTCGATTTTCTCCTCCGTACCCAGGTGCCATCCCACAGCTGTTTACGGAGTGGCTTCCCTCCGTGCGGGTTTGAGACATGACCTTTGTCCGATAGTAAGTTCCAATGCTTGGAAAGCCACCCCAGTTCTGTCCTGCCCTCTGGCCATTAGACAATGTTCATGCCACTTTCCACCATTTCCTCTCTATTCTTCACCACTTCTGCTCTTGTTTTTCCTGCCACACAGTAGAACTGAGTGATCAGCCGCATTGCATCTCTGTGATAACTGAAAAAGAACTGGCATTTTCATGGTACTGTCGTCCTATTCAGAATGCATCGCTTCAGTTTGGGTCTGTGGTAATGCTAATTATTCCTAAGTAAATAAACTACAGACTCAGACACGACTGAGCGACTAACCCACACACACACAAACCACATCACACAGATACTCACTATACTTGCCCTTGGGTGTTTCTTGGTTTTTGCTGTCGTTACAAATGGGATTTCTTCCTATTCATTTGCTAACAATAATGCCAATATGAAAGGGTTTTTTGCATAGACTTGCCTTGTGTCCAGTCATCTTGCTGAACTTTCTCGGTTTCATATTTTCCTTGACAGTATTCTTACCCTCAGTTCTCTTGCTTCGCTGCTTTGATCGAAATGTCTGAGGTGATGTTACACAAACGGGCTTCTCTCGCCATCGGTGTTTCCTCATTTAAGATCATATTTGTTGCTGCTTTCCGGAAGATACTCTTCTTATAGTCTTCAGTTCAGTTTAGTTCAGTCGCTCAGTCGTGTCCGACTCTTTGCGACCCCATGAATCACAGCACGCCAGGCCTCCCTGTCCATCACCAACTCCCGGAGTTCACTCAGACTCTCGTCCATCGAGTCCATGATGCCATCCAGCCAGCTCATCCTCTGTCATCCCCTTCTCCTCCTACCCCCAATCCCTCCCAGCATCAGAGTCTTTTCCAATGAGCCAACTCTTCGCATGAGGTGGCCAAAGTACTGGAGCTTCAGCTTTAGCATAAGTCTTTCCAAAGAAATCCCAGGACTGATCTCCTTCTGAATGGACTGGCTGGATCTCCTTGCAGTCCAAGGGACTCTCAAGAGTCTTCTCCAACACCATAGTTCAAAAGCATCAGTTCTTCAGCGCTCAGCCTTCTTCACAGTCCAGCTCTCACATCCATACATGACCACAGGAAAAAACCATAGCCTTGACTAGACGGACCTTAGTCGGCAAAGTAACGTCTCTGCTGTTGGATGTGCTGTCCAGGCTGCTCATAACTTTCCTTCCCAGGAGTAAGCGTCTTCTGATTTCCTGGCTGCATAGTCTTTAAGTTGTCTTTCATTTCTGTTGACACCTGCCTTGTGATTAGGAAATATAAGGTTACCAGATACGTTTTGGGCATGTGGTGATCAGATCCCAGGACTGTTCTAGAAGGTGGGATGTGCTGAGTGGTGTTGACGGGTCACTCAGTGGGAAAGCTGCTTGCACGCTCTGGACCACGGTGTGTGCTCTGAGCATGTCACGGCTGGGTCCAGCCTGCTCACGGCTCCCTGGGTGTGTCCTGGGGAAGGAACGTTCCTGCGGGGTGGGGGTGGCGGGGACCTTTATTAGGCTGTTTGTGAAGGTTTTATGGCATGATTGGTGCCCTATTCTTCTCTGTTCTGGAACAGTTTGTGTAAGGAGGGACTGTGTGAGTGTTCCCTGGATATCTGGTCAAGTCAGTGGGGAAGCTGTCTGGCTCTGGCAGCTCTTCACCTTGGTCTGCTGGAGAGTCTTTGCTGTGCGCGTCACGGGATCACAGGGCTATCAGGATGCCCACTCGGGCTCACTCCCACCCCGAGGGTGAGTCTCCACAGAGCCGTTGACTTCATCCACATTGGCAGGAAGCTATCCAGACCAATTACAGCTCTCTTCATCTCTCGCCTCTGCGCACATTTCTCGATTGGACTGTGTGCATTCCCTCTCAGTTTTCCTAACAGTCAGGCTTGCCAGGAACTTCTCTTTCCTCCTATATATATATATATATATATATATATATAAATAGCCAGCTTTAGGTATTTTTATTAGTTCAGGGACTTTTGACACTGTTAATTTTATCATTCTTAGTTTATCCTTTGTTCTCTTTTCTTTATTCTTTTTCTGGCTTCTTACACTGAATGCTTAGCTTGTTCATTTCAAGCTTTTCTGCTCAACAGTGAGATTATGGGTAAAGCTACAAAATCTTCTCTATTTATAACATTAGCTTCATCTTAAAGGTTTTAAGATGAAAGAAATATACTCACCTTGAGGCTTCCCTGGTAGCTCAGCTGGTAAGAATCCACCTGCAATGCAGGAGACCCCTGTTTGATCCCTGGGTTAGGAAGATCCCCTGGAGGAAGGCATGGCAACTCACTCCAGTATTCTTGCCTGGAGAATCCCAGGGGCCGAGGAGACTGGTGGGCTACAGTCCATACGGTCGCAAAGAGTCAGACACGACTGAGCGGCTAAGCACACACACGTGCTCACCTCATAGATTTCCGTATACCTGGTCACGTGTAAGTTATTTGCCTTTGATCTAGGAATCACTTTTTAAAGTGTTTTTCTGACTCACACATGTAGGGAACATTCTTGTGGTTGTCAAGGCAGAGGAGAGGTAAGGGAGGGAAGTATTTGGAGTTTGGGGTTTGCAGATATAAGCTATCATATATAAGATGGATAAACAAGGGCCTCCATACACAGGGAACTATATTCAAAATGTGTTTTTTAAAATTTCCAAGTAGATAAGTGTTTCGGCTTCTTATTAATTTCCAGATTAGTGTGACCTGTAAGAACTCTAGTTTTCACAATTTATGAAAAAGTCCTTTGATATCAAAGAAATTAGGAAATTTCTATTTTCACAAGAAGAGAGTCTCTCACACACACACAGCCCCACTGGTTCCAGTTTGCGTCTTGAATGTCTGTTATTTCTCCTAACTGGCCAGATTCTGAGAGAGGGTGCTGCGGCCCCCTGGAAGCAGGCTGTGTGGCGGCTTAGCCTGGCATGCATGGTTTGGAGCACTGGCTACCGCCCTTTTTACACGGACTCTTCTTTTATCCCCTGGACAGGGTGGTCTGGTGGGTCAGAGTGGGAGCAGAAAGATGCAGGGGTAGCGCAGGCTCCGGAGACCGGCACAGCCTGGGTCTTCCTCCACAGCCTCAGGCTTCCCAGCTGGGAAATGGGGAAAGGGCCTCTGCTTCACCAGCTGGTGAGGATTTACTTGGTTAAGGCCTGGAACAGACTTCAGGGGCACTTGGCTCCGGGAAAGAGGTTAGCTATGTTATATAATGTGACAGAGTGCCACAAACCTGGAGGCTTAGACAGCAGAAGGCTCGGCTCCGTTCTGGAGCCCGGATGCCTGACAGGGAGGTGCCCGAGGGCTGGTGCCCTGTGGGGACCGAGGGGGCCCTGTCCGCGGCTGGTAAGCCTCCGCCCTCACCCTCAGGGCATTCTCCCTGGGCGTGTGCACCTGTCTCTGGGTCCAACTCTCCCCTTTTTATAAGAACACAGAGATCTGGGACCGCGGCCCACCCGGTGAGCTCAGGCTAGCTTGGGTCTCTCTGAAGACGATTTCCAAATCAGGTCCCATGAGCAACTCCTCCAGCTGGAGCTTGGAGCCCCAGGCTCTTCCCGGGGGAGCCGGGGGACCGTCCTGCGGGCGCGTGAGGGTAGCAGCCGCCGGTGAAGGCGCGGGGCTTTGGGTCCAAGACTTGGCAAGACCCAGGAGGGCAGAGCTTGAGACGTGCTCAGCTGGTGGTGGTGGGAAGGGTGACCTCACCCAGCGAGGCGTGTGGGGAGAGCAGAGAGGGGACACGTCTCTGTGTGAACGGTGCGGGAGGAAGGGGACCTGAGCAGAGGTGTCGGAGGGGCGCGGCGAGCGGGCCGGCTGGACGAGGGCAGCGAGCCTGCAGGAAGGAGGGGTGCTCAGCCGGGCGGAGCTGCGTCAGAAGCGGGGACACGAGCCTCCAGCGGGGCGCGGACAGGCAGGGGCCCCACGTGACATCACGACAGACAGCAAGGCCGCGGAGCGCGGGGTCAGCTCCCCTTAAGCTGCCTGCACACGGGGCGGGGAGCCTCGGCTGCAGGGGCCCTTCAGGACGGGAGAGGCGTCTGCCTGAGGGGAGGGGGCGGTGGGGCGGACCCCGCCACAGGCGACTGAAGGGACGGCTGATGATCGGGTCTTAGCCATCAGGGAGTGCTGGTCGTGGGGTTCACTCAGCCTTGTCCGACTCTGCGACCCCACGGGCTCCTCCGTCCCCGGGACTCCCAGGGTAGAACGCTGGGGGCGGGGGGGTCGGTTCCTTCTCCAGCGGATCTTCCCCCACCCAGGGCTCGAACCTGGGTCTCCCGCACCGCAGGCGGACTCTACCCGATGAGCCATCAGGGAGGACACGTGAGGAAAGCCTAACCTAAAGGGAAGCTCAGATTCAGCTCGTGTCAGTGAAGGAGCCCCGCTCCGCGGCAGGGAAACGGCAGAGCCGTGCAGCCGTGGAGGCAGCCAGAGAGACTCACCCCACACCTCGCGCGGGGCTCCGGATGCTTTACACTCCCGGTGCTTAGACCCTCAGTCATACTCGAGGCAGTGCAGGTCGCTAGTTAGAGACTTTGTATGGGGAGGACTGTTCCAGACAGACCCCCTCCCGAGGCCCCAGGTGTGATGAGAGGACACCCTGGGGTCTCCGTGCTTCGCCCGAGGTGTGATGAGCTGGGGGTCCCTCGCCCGCCCTCACCCTGTCTATCGGCTCTGACCCTGTGGACAGCTCTAAGCACCGTCTGACTGGGTGTTGTCGGCTGAATTTCACTTCCTTCAGTCGGGCCTGCCGACCGCCCCGTCCTTGGCAGCCTGGCCCGTGTGCTCGACTGTACTCACCACCAGGATGCCTCCGTCCCTACGTTTGCCACCCTCAGGAGGCCCTCCAGGGGTGGGTCCCTGGTCAGACCCTTCTCCACCGTCTCTCGGCTGTCCCGGGAGGCAGGACGGCGTCTCCCTGAGGGGCCTGGGGCCCAGGGCAGGGCAGGATGTTCGGGGTCTGGAAGGGGCCTGGGCTTACACCCCTCCCCAGTGCATCTCCCTGCTCAGGGCCTTGCTGTCTGTCCAGGTCATGTGGGGGATCCGGCCAGGGGACGGGAGGGGACGGCAGGGCAGCAGGACCTTGTCGCCTGTCCCCCAGCCCTGCCCTTCCACAGAGAAGCCCCCAGAAGGGTCCCCCCCACGCCACTAGGCACCCCAGCCAGAGAAAAGTATCCAATTTCTGGCTTGAGCTTTGTACCAAAGCAAAACGGAAGACCCACATTTCGGGGACAGGAGGAGACGGCTGGAAGTGTCTGTGTCCCGGCAGAACCAGCGCTTTGGGCCTCCCCACTGTCCCCGACCCCTCAGCTGGAGAGGGAAGCGTGGGGGGTTCTGGGGGCCCAGCCCCAGCCCAGGGCACACTCCCGGGCCGGCCCCACGGTCATGGGAAGGCAGGACGAGGAGCCCTGCCCAGGCGAGGGCCCGGGGTGCACAGGAGGATGAGGTGACCGTCCCGGGCACGGCCGTGGAGGGGCACTGTCCTTCCGGCTTCCTGGCTCCTTGGTCCCGGCCGGAGGCGCTGACAGGTCCCAGGATCAAAGCACTTTGCTGCCATCTGAGCCTTTGGGCTGTGAACGCTCGATCGCCTCACCTTTCTTTGAGAGAAGTGACGCTGTCTGGCATCACACGGCTTGACAGACGACGGGGCCGCCACAGGAGCAGGAACCCGCCTCCGGCCCAAAGGCCATAGGCAAGAATCAGACGAAGCTTCAGGGGCAGGGGGCTTCCCTGTGGCTCCGGTGGCGAAGACTCTGCCCGTGATGCAGGCGCCCCGGGTTTAGTCCTTAGGTCAGGAAGGCCCCCTGCAGAGGGGAAAGGCAGCCCACTCCTGGGTTTAACCTAGGAGATCCCATGGACGGGCGAGCCCGGCGGGCTACAGTCCACGGGGTCGCGTAGCACTGGACACGACTGAGCGACGGACACTTCCACTCTCGGGGCAGCAGAGCCCAGAAGGCCCCCGGCGGTCACCCCAGAAGGCCACTGGGACCACCCTGCCCGAGAGGGCGGATGGCAGAGCAGTAGGGCCGGGCCACGCGGGGACGACGCCTGGCTCCTATGGGTCAGGAGCCCCCAGCGCTGATGTGATGAAGGGGGATGCGCCATGAGGCCTGAGCAGCAGGGACCCCCACAGTCTGGAGGTGCAACGGGCAGCTCCTGGGGCTCCCAGCCATCTCGGGCCCGTGGCTGGCAGGAGCATCACCCCAACCTCCGCTTCAGACTCCAGAGCCTTCAGTGGACCCAGCACCTAGGCAACCAGCAATTCAGCCAAAAAGACAAACCCTGGCCTCTGGCCATGGCACCGGCTCATTCATGCCTCTGCCCCAGAGGACCAGCTTCCTTTGTGTTGGGGCGGCAGACCGGCCTTGGGGCTCAGGGGCTGTCGGCGGCTGGGAGAAGCCTTGCTGGGCCCCCCGAGCTGGGCTCTCTGGTGCCCCAGCAGCTGAGTCTTTGTGGGCGATGACGGCAGGAAGAAGGGACCGCGCGGGGAGCTGCGGGGAGATCGCGTCTGTAGCTCTCATCTTCACACAGAGCGTGTTTACTTCTGGCTTCAATTTTCAGTGAGGTGTTGAGTGAGATTCATGTTTGATCTCCCTATAGCTCAGTCAGTAGAGAACTGCCTGCAAGGCAGGAGAGCTGGGTTCAAGCCCTGGGTCGGGAAGATCCCCTGGAGGAGGGCATGTCAACCCACTCCAGTACTCTTGCCTGGAGAACCCCACGGACAGAGGAGCCTGGCGGGCTACAGTCCTTGGGGTCGCAAAGAGTCAGACACGACTGAAGAGTAACAGGTACATACGCCTACATATTTGATCAGTGAACTAGCTTGAAAGGTAAAAATATTTACAAAGTTGGAAGCTGTCAAACCTAATCTCCCTCTCAACCTGAAAACTGCCCTTCAGGAATTACCAGCAGGAAACCCACAGGTTAGGAGGCACTGAAGTCCTGGGGCCGTGGGGGGCAGGGCATCAGCTGGGGAGCTCTCAGGGTGCTGAGAGGGGGCGAGCTTTGCACTGAGAGCCCGGGCCTGCACGTGGCTCCATCTTCAAATATCCCGAGTATGGGAGTGTGGCCGGGGTGGGGCCTGGCCGGTGGGCAGGACCCTGCAAAGACGTCCTCCTGCAGGCGGGCGGCGTCTCCCCAGACCCCGGGGCCTCGGTGGGACCGAGCTGCAGTTCCTCTCCCTGAGGCCGGAGGCCGGCTCCCCTTGGCGCAGCCGGAGGGTCGGAGGAGCCGTCAGGCAAAGTGGGGCGCGGGGAGGTGTCCGGGGCAGGAGGTGGGGCTCTGGGCCGAGGCTCCTTCCCAGAAGCTGCGGGAGGGGGCAGTGGACGGTGCCGGGAGAGGGGCAGGGGTCTGCAGGGGACCCTGGGCCGGAGCCCCTCACTGCCCGCCTGAGGGCCTTCGCTGCCGGGCGGCCCCGCCAGGCCTGTCTGCCGCGCGGAGGGCCGCTGAGGAGCCCGTGAGCTTCGGCCGGGCTGGGCCGCCCCAGGGGGCGTCTGCGTTTGCTAAGAGGGATGGCGGGGCTCAGTCCAAGCCCACCGCCGGCGGCGACCGCAGGCCTGTGACCCTGGGCGTGGAAGAGCCCAGGTGGGGTGGGGGTCTCCGGGAAGCCAGGCGCAGCTGAACAGGGGGCTGGGGACCGGCGGCAGGGGTCGCGTGGACCCGATGTGCCCCCAGCCCCTCCTGAGCCGCCCCGCGCCAGGGCTGGGAAGCGCGCTCCCCTGCTCAGGCCCATTCCCGCGCACCGAGTCATCTGCGTGGCGACGAGCACCGTGTTCACGCGGCTGCAGTGTGAGGTCTGGGCTTTTCTGGGCATGTCCAGTGGAGTACGTACTTCGATCGGACCTTCCTTGGAAGAAAGGGCAGCTCAGATTCAGCGGAGGAGACGCGCCTGCTGCACTCGCCGCGGCCCCGGCCCGGCTCAGCCGCAGGCCTCGGGGGCCACCCCTTAAGANAGGCCTCGGGGGCCACCCCTTAAGATGTCTTAACCAGTCACCACGGTGGCAGCCGCGGCGTCGGCTTCCCACCGCGACGGGAGGAGGCCGCCGGCGACTGCAGACAGCGGCTCGCTCTGGACCCTGAAGCCCTCATTCCGCAGATGGGCGTGGGCCCCGCCGGCATCTCCGAAACCGGCCCTCCGCCTCCGGGCTCCGACAGGCTGGGCTGGACGCCGCGCCGCCGCCGGCCCAGGAGTTCGCTTAGGAGACTGCCCTCCGGGAAAGCGGGTCTCCCTCCGGGAGTGGACGCGGGAGGGAAGGAGTCGAGCTCAGGCGAGCTCCGTCCCTCGCGGCTGGACTCCGGGCCAGTGTCCCCCCGCCCCCCTGCTGACTCTCCGGGCTCTGATTTCCGTGAACGCACTCCACCGCACGCAGAGACGCGCTGGAGGAAGGGGCAGCCCGGCTCAGGGCCGGCGGGGCCCACCCGTGCGGCCCCTGCGGCGGGGAGGCGGCGTGGAGAGCGCGCGTGCCCGGGCGCC
>SJYE01029950.1:10538-30638 GCA_006408755.1 Eudorcas thomsonii
TTTCAGTTCAACAAATGCACTCCATTTCCTCCTGACACTGTAGGATATTGAAGATTGTGAATAAAAAGACTTCACTTAGGACAGAAGAGATGGTAGATGAAGTGACACGAATATAAGTGTGGAAGCTGCAAAGCAGATGGATGGGTGGTAACTGAGTTAACAGACAGAAAGAAGGTAACATTTAAGCTGAGAAAGGAGAGGAAACAAGTCAAAAGCAGGCTGCTTTATGCAATGGAGACTCAAGTGACAAGAATAGAGGTATCAGATGCCTTGCAGAGGCAAGTAAGGTTATACATAGGACTAAATATATGGGCAGTTCTTAAAAATCTTTAGGAGAAGTAATTAGATTCCCTGAACCCTTTCACATGTTCATTGCTGGTCCCTTTCCTCATCTTGGGAAAAGAGATTTACTGTAGGAGTTGGCAAATTTGGCCAAAATAAGCACTCTGGTTGCCCAGGAATAAAAGGAGGGAAAGAAACCTGCAGCAAAAACTCATGACCCACAATGCCCCCTGGGAACAAAACATCAGAAGAGAAATTCTCTGATTCAGTATCATTTCAGAGAAGGTTAGAGTGAATTACTGAAGCAATTAGGGGATGGGAAATGCGAAAGACTTTTTCCCCTGCCCACTGTGGTGGGGAAAAGCTCAGGCCTCTTGGAGGTACAGATGGTGGGGTGGGCCCATCCAGGAACATCCAGCAGGGCACCCCCTTGGTGCTGGGCTGACTAGTGCAGCAAGGCTGATTGGTAGACACTTATGGGGCAGGAAGCTTTATCCCAAGTGTGTGTGTATGTACATATGACCTGAAAATAAGGTCCTGCATTCATTCATGTCCCAAGGAGCTTCTGAGTGCTTCACTCTTACATATGTTCATACAACAGTGATCTCTAGACATTTAAGGAAATTCCTAAAAGGAAAAGAAGGAACTAAGTAACAGCCATACAAAAACATACAAGAAATGAGAATTCAGAGGAAACACAAATGACACCATAGGATTCTGGGAGAAGAAATCAATTTTAAAATATGCAATACCCCATCTTTAGTAATATAGTAGTTGAGAAGATGAGAGGATATACATGTTTAAAAGAAGAATAGTACGCTATAGAACAAAACAAATTGAAAAAAGGCAAGAACGTCCAGTGAACCAAGAAGAGCTTATGGAAATTAAATGTAAGCAACAAATGAAAACATTAAATAAAATATTCAGAAGATAAATTTAAAGACATTGTAAGAATGAAGAATAATAAAATGAACAATAAAACCAAATAATGGAAAAGGAAAGTCAAACAAGAGAAAATTAAAGTAGTGTTCAGGAAGAAACAATATGGTAAGAATTATGGAACAGGGTCTGGAAAGAAGAGGGGTAAACTATTATTAAAGATATAAAAAACCAGAATTAAAAGAATCAAATTTCTCAGAATGGAATTGTTCAGAGGGCCCACATACTTCAGATTAATGACCAAAAATGACATGCTTGCCAGAGAAATTGAGAACAAAACTAAGAAAAGGTAAAGTTGAAAAAGCAAGAGAGTTCCAGAAAAACATCTATTTCTGCTTTATTGACTATGCCAAAGACTTTGACTATGTGGATCACAATAAACTGTGGAAAATTCTGAAAGAGATGGGAATACCAGAGCACCTGACCTGCCTGTTGAGAAACCTACATGCTGGTCAGGAAGCAACAGTTAGAACTAGACATGGAACAAAAGACTGGTTCCAAATAGGAAAAGGAGTACGTCAAGGCTGTATATTGTCACCCTGCTTATTTAACTTCTATGTAGAGTACATCATGAGAAACGCTGGGCTGGAAGAAGCACAAGCTGGCATCAAGATTGCCAGGAGAAATATTAAGAACCTCAGATATGCAGATGACACCACCTTTATGGCAGAAAGTGAAGAGGAACTAAAAAGCCTCTTGATGAAAGTGAAAGTGGAGAGTGAAAAAGATGGCATAAAGCTCAACATTCAGAAAACGAAGATCATGGCATCCGGTCCCATCACTTCATGGGAAATAGACAGGGAAACAGTGGAAACAGTGTCAGACTTCATTTTGGGAGGCTCCCAAATCACTGCAGATGGCAATTGCAGCCGTAAGTTAAAAGATGCTTACTCCTTGTAAGGAATGTTTTGACCAACCTAGATAGCATATTCAAAAGCAGAGACATTACTTTGCCAACAAAGGTCCATCTAGTCAAGGGTATGGTTTTTCCAGTGGTTATGTATGGATGTGAGAGTTGGACCATGAAGAAAGCTGAGCGCCGAAGAATTGATGCTTTTGAACTGTGGTGTTGGAGAAGACTCTTGAGAGTCCCTTGGACAGCAAGGAGATCCAACCAGTTCATTCTAAAGGAGATCAGCCCTGGGATTTCTTTGGAAGGAATGATGCTAAAGCTGAAACTCCAGTATTTTGGCCACCTCATGTGAAGAGTTGACTCATTCGAAAAGACCCTGATGATGAGAGGGATTGGAGACAGGAGGAGAAGGGGACGACAGGGGATGAGATTGCTGGATGGCATCACTGACTCAATGGACGTGAGTTTGAGTGAACTCCAGGAGTTGGTGGTGGACAGGGATGCCTGGCATGCTGTGATTCATGGGGTCACAAAGACTTGGATATGACTGAGTGACTGAACTGAACTGAAATTCAAGAAGGAAACACTCAACCCATGTGTGTGCTTAGTTGCCCAGTCATGTCTGACTCTTTGGGACCCCATGGACTGTGGCCTGCCAGACTCCTTTGTTCATGAGATTCTGTAGGCAAGAATTCTGGAGTGGGTAGCCACTCTCTTCTCCAGGGCATATTCCTGACCCAGGGATCAACTCCTGCATTGAAGGCAGAATCTTTACCACTTGAGCCACTAAGGAAGTCGAGAAGAAAGCACTTAGCCCGAGGATGGAGAATCAGAATGCTTCAGACTTAGCAATAACACCAGAAGCCAGAAGACAATGGGGCAAGACTTTCAAAATTCTGAGGGGAAAATATGTTTCCAGTTGGAATTCTCTAACCTGGCAAAACTTCAGAATAGAAAGAAATATATTTATAGATGTTAAAGTTTTCAAAATTGCACAGTTGTCAGGAAGCTGTTGGGAGCTGTGTATTACTCCAACTAGGGAGTGAGTGTGGAGAAGGCAATGGCAACCCACTCCTGTATTCTTGCGTGGAGAGTCCCAGGGACAGAGGAGCCTAGTGGGCTGCTCTCTATGGGGACGCATAGAGTTGGACATGACTGAAATGAATTAGCAGCAGCAGAGAGTGAATGAGGATGAAGACAGCTCAGGGGAGGGATGGGAATTCCCATGGTATGGTCAAAGCAGATCTCAGGGTAACAGCTGAGCAGAAGATTCTTAAGTGTGAGAAGGGAGGTTTGCTGCTAGAAAAAGATGAAATCAGTTTACCCCGATGTAGTTGAAGATAAACAGCGAGTTTCCCCTTCTGGGCAGAAAACAAATAAAGATAAAGTGGCTGAAATTATTACAATTGTGATAAAAAATGATAAAACCACATGTTCACCAAACAAATCTAAAGTATAAGTATCTTAAAAGCTGCATTGACGCTTGTAATAAATTTCTGAAAATCAATAAGATAAATGAAACTGTAGCTATAAAATAAGACACATTACATACAGAAGAATAAGCAATTTTGATCAGAAGACAACTGGACAACTGTTTAAGACTGCTTTAAAAAGTTGTCTATACTATTTCATTTCCCATAAAAATATCTTGCTAAATGAAATGCATAATAAAAATACTTTTATACAAATAAAACCTACACACAACAGACCTACATTTTTTTAAAAGTTCTTCAATGAAAAAAAATGATGTCTTTTGAGAACTTAGATTTATATGAAGAAATAAAGACAGCAAAAAAGATAAAAATGTACATAAACATAAATGACTAATTTTTTAATATAGTTTATTCTTTAAAGCAAAAATCATAGCAATCATGGAACTTGTAACAAATACAGAAGTGGAAAGAAAGAAAGAAAGTAAAGTCGCTCAGTCACGTCTAACTCTTTGCGACTCAATGGATATAACCTGCCAGGCTCTGTGTCCGTGGAATTGTCCAGGCAAGAATACTGGAGTGGGTTGCCATTTCCTTCTCCAATTAGAAGTGAAGTGGATGGCAGTAATATGACAAAGATTAAAAGGAATAGTGGAAATATACTAACATAAGATTCTTGTGCTTTGAATATTATTTGAATGAAGAGTTTGATAGAGATTAATATTATACAACTTAGAATGACCATTGATAAGGATAAAATAGAAGACAAAGTGATATACTAAAAATATTTACTTAACTCACAAAGTGAAAAAAAAAAAAAGAACAAAGATCAAATAAGACAAATAGAAAACAGTGCTATAGTAAATTTAAACCAAAGCATATTAGTAACTGTAAATTATGAATGGACTAGACTCACCACTGAATGGCAGGGATCTTCATATTGAAGAAGTAAAAAGAATATCAAAGGAAGTATTGTCAAAGCAATTATACTCAAAATGGAAATGTATGATTATTAATAGATTAAAAATAGGATAAAAAGAAATATGTGTGCATAGCTAGTTACACAAAAGCTGGGATGGATATGTAAGACAGATGAAGAAGACCTCAAGGGCAGGAACTTTTAATAGAGATAAAGACAAATATTTTATATTTATTAGAGAATCAGTGAATGAGGAAGACATAACACTACTTAGTGTGTATGCACCTTAAAATGACACCTCAAAACTTATAAAGTATGAAGTAATAGGGCAGGAAGGAAGCATAAAAAGGGACAATTATTGTTACACATTTCAATATTCCTCTCTCAGTAATTAATAGAACTAATAGAAAGAAAATCATTCAGCTTATAAAAACCTGAACTCATTTAAATCAAACAGATCTAATTAACATATATAGCATTACACTCAACTGCAGAATATGTGTTCCTTTCAGGTGCATGTTTAACAATCAGAGATGGATCATAGGCTGGATCACAAAAGAAATGTCAAGACAGATAATTAGATTTAAGAAAATAATTACAGAATATGTTCTCTGATCAACAATTCAGTTCAGTTGCTTAGTTGTGTCAAACTCTTGAGACCCCATGAACTGCAGCACACCAGGCCTCCCTGTAAATTTGAGTAAACTCTGGAGTTTACTCAAACTCATGGCCATTGAGTCAGTAATGCCATCCAACAACCTCAATGTCTGTCATCCCCTTCTCCTGCCTTCAATCTTTCCCAGCATCAGGGTCTTTTCCCATGAGTCGGTTCTTTGCATCAGGTGACCAAAGGATTGAAGTTTTAGCTTCAGCATCAGTCCTTCCAATGAACATTCAGGACTGATTTCCTTTAGGATGGACTGGTTGGATCTTCTTGCAGTCCAAGGGACTCTCAAGAGTCTTCTCCAACACCACAGTTCAAAAGCATCAGTTCTTCGGTAATCAGCTTTCTTTCTAATTCAACTCTCACATCCACACATGATCACTGGAAAAACCATAGCTTTGACTAGACAGACCTTTGTTGGCAAAGTAATGTCTCTGCTTTTTAATATGCTATCTAGGTTGGTCATAGCTTTTCTTCCATGGAGCAAGCATCTTTTAATTTCGTGACTGCAGTCAACATCTGCAGTGATTTTGGAGCTCAAGAAAATAAAGTCTCTCACTGTTTCCATGGTTTCCTCATCTATTTGCCATGAAATGATGGGACCATATGCCATGATCTTAGTTTTCTGATTGTTGAGTTTTAAGCCAACTTTTTCACTCTCCTCTTTCACTTTCATCAAAAGACTCCTTAGTTGTTCTTTGCTTTCTGCCATCAGGGTAGTGTCATCTGCATATCTGAGGTTATTGATATTTCTTCCAGCAATCTTGATTCCAGCTTGTGTTTCTTCCAGTCCAGCATTTATGATGTACCCTTCATATAAGTTAAATAAGCAGGGTGACAATATACAGCCTTGACATACTCCTTTCCCAATTTGGAACCAGTCCATTGTTCCATTTTCAGTATTATCTGTTCCTTCTTGAACCTGCATACAGATTTTCAGGAGGCAGGTCAGGTGGTCTGTTATTCCCATCTCTTTCAGAATTTTCCACAGTTTGTTGTGATCCACACAGTCAAAGACTTTAACATAATCAATAAAGCAGAAGCAGATGTTTTTCTGGAACTCTCTTACTTTTTCTATGATCAAGAAGATGCTGGCAATTTGACCTCTGGTTCCTCTGCCTTTCCTAAATCCTGCTAGAACATCTGGAAGTTCATGGTTCATGTACTCTTGAAGCCTGCCTTGGAGAATTTTCAGCATTACTTTGCTAGTGTGTGAGAAGAGTGCAGCTATGCGGTAATTTGAGTGTTCTTTGGCATTGCCTTTCTTTGGGATTGGAATGAAAACTGACCTTTTCCAGTCCTGTGGCCACTGCTGAGTTTTCCAAATTTGCTGATGTATTAAGTGCAGCACTTTCACAGAATCATCTTTTAGGATTTGAAATAGCTCAACTGGAATTCCATCACCTCCACTATTTCTTCTTAGTGATGTTTCCTAAGACCCACTTAACTTCGCATTCCAGGATGTCTGGCTCTAGGTGAGTGATCACACCATCGTGATTATCTGAGTTGTGAAGATCTTTTTTGTCTAGTTCTTCTGTGTATTCTTGCCTCCTCTTCTCTTCATAGCAGAATTTAACTAGAAACCAATAATAAACTTTAGCAGAGAATACCCCATATGAAAATTAAATGATACATTTATAAATAACCCATGGATGAAATATGAAATGAAAAGGAGAATTAGAAAAATTTTAATTAGAACTGTGGTGAAAAATGCAACATTTGAGAACTTCACTAGTGCCTCAGTCATTAAGACTTTGCAATTGCAGAGGACTGTGGTTTGATTCTTAGTCCAGAAACTATGATCCCACATGCTGGGTGGCATGGCCAAAAAAGGAAAAAAACTTTAAAAATTTGTCCTCTTTAAAAATGCAACATTTCAAAATTTGTAGGATGCAGCTCAAGTAGTGCATAGAGAAATTCATACCTTTACCTTCTTTTATTACAATAGAAGTATAAATTTCAATATCAAAGAGGAAATGGACTCAGCAATTAATGACTTTAAAAGTGGTTTTTCTAAGCGGGAGCAGAGAAATATAGCAGGAACTTTGGATAATGTCTGACTGAGGCAAGTTTTCTCTGTTTAAGTGGGAAAATTTATTTTCAGGTTTTTTTTATTATTGAAGTGTATTTGAATTACAGTGTTGTGTTAATTACTGTTATACAGCAAAATGATTCAGTTATATATATATTTATATATAAGATCACTCAGTGGTAAAGAATCTGCCTGCCAGTGCAAGTGACCCAGATTTGATCCCTGGGTCAGGATAATCCCCTGGAGGAGGAAATGACAACACCCTCCAGTATTCTTGCCTGACAAATCCCATTGATAGTGGTGCCTGGAGGGCTACAGTCTGTGGGGCTGCAAAGATTTGGACACGATCTAAACAACATAACATCTAAACAACACACACACACACACACACACACACACACACACATATTCTGTTTAGTATTATTTTCCATTATAATTTGTCACAGCATATTGAATATAGTTCCCTGTGCTATAGAGTAGGACCTTGTTCTTCATCTGTCTTAGCCGTTTATACCTGCTAACCCCAAACTCCCAATCCAAAGCTCTCTCCCTATATCCCTCACCCCTCTCCCCATTGGCAACCAATCTGTTCTCCTGGTCCCTGAGTCTGTTTCAGCCATGTTCCACTCTTTGTGACCACATGGACTGTAGCCCGCCAGACTCCTCTGTCCATGGAATTCTCTAGGCAATAATACTAGAGTGGGTTGCCATGCCCTCCTCCAGGAGATCTTCTAACCCAGGGATCAAACCTGCATCTCCTGCATTGCAGGTGGATTCTTTGTACTATGTTTTATTTTTTATTTTTTTTAATTAATTTATTTTTTTAATTACAATACTGTATTTGTTTTGCCATACATTGACACAAATCAGCCACAGGTGAACACAATCGCCCAATGCCGAAGCCCCCTCCCACCTCCCACCCCACATCCTCTACCTGAATCATCCTGTGCATCAGCCCCATGCATCCTGCATCCTACTTCTTTACTGATGAGCCTGAGCCACCATGCAAGCCCTTAAGCATTCAATTTAAAAAGAAATTTTGTAAGGTGTAGAAAATATATTTTAAAAATCATTGATTAAATGCTTGGATATCTGTTAGGAATTTAAAAGTTAAAAAGGATTAGGAAATTATTAACAAAAACTATCAATGTCTTAAAAATAAAATTGGGTCATGAAACAGAGAAAAAAGTTTCAGACACTTCAATTTTGAACATCTTGTTCACTCTATCAGTAGATGTGCTCTTAATTCAAACATCTGTTCAAAGCTAAGTCTTTCTCTGAGTCATTATAATGCAGGAAACATAATTAATTTAGCTTCTGGATAGCCTTTCTTTTAAGGCTACCCTGGTGGCTCAGTCTGCCCGCAAAGCAGGTGACCTGGTTTTGATCCCTGGATTGGGAAGATCCCCTGGAGAAGAAAATGGCAACCCACTTTGGAATTCTTGCCTGGAAAATCCCATGGACAGAGGAGCCTGGTGGGCTACAGTCCATGGGATCACAAAGAGTCAGACAGGACTGAGTGACTAACTTTCATTTTTGCTTTAGCCTTTCTTTGCTGTGGTGAAACAGTTTGATTTGCTTAGCTGAACTAGGCATGTGAATTTTTACTTAGTCTGAAAAAACTTATAGTGTTTGCTTTGCTCTTTTAGTTTTATTGTATTTTTTGACACTATTGATTTTTAGACTTATTAGAAATAAAAGGAAAAAAGAACTACATCATAATCCCCTCACTGATTCAGTGTAGTTCAGTCATGTCCAACTCTTTGTGACCCCATGGACTACAGCACGCCAGGACACCCTGTACATCACAACCAACTCCTGGAATCTACCCAAACCCATGTCCATTGAGTCAATTATGCCATCCAGTCATCTCATCCTCAATTGTCCCTTTCTCCCCCTGCCCTCAATCTTTCCCAGCATCAGTGTCTTTTCAAATGAGTCAGTTCTTCCAATCAGGTGGTCAAAATACTGAAGTTGTTTCAGCTTCAGCATCAGTCCTTCCAATGAATTCCTTTAGGATGGACTGGTTGGATCTCCTTGCGGTCCAACGGATTCTCAAGCCGCTTTCCAGCACCACAGTTCAAAAGCATCAATTCTTTGGGTCTCAGCTTTCTTTATAGTCCAGCTCTCACATCCATACCTGACTACTGGAAAAACCATAGCCTTGACTAGACGGAAATTTGTTGGGAAAATGACGTTTCTGCTTTTTAATATGTTGTCTAGGTTGGTCATAACTTTTCTTCCAAGAGTAAGCGTCTTTTAATTTCATGGCTGCAGACACCCTCTGCAGTGATTTTGGAGCCCCCAAAATAAAGTCTGTCACTGTTTCCATTGTTTCCCCATCTATTTGCCAGGAAGTGATGGGACCAGATGCCATGATGTTAGCTTTCTTAGGTTTCTCATTGATTAGCCATCACTAAATATCAATTACAGATTAGAGACCTCTTACATACTTTTATGCATACATGTGATATATTTCTCACAACAATCCTGCAAGGAGATTCTTCAGTTCAGTTCCATTCAGTCGCTCAGTAGTGTCCGAATCTTTGAGACCCCATGAATCGCAGCACGTCAGGCCTCCCTGTCCATCACCAACTCCCGGAGTTCACTTAGACTCATGTTCATTGAGTCCATGATGCGATCCAGCCATCTCATCCTCTGTAGTCCCCTTCTCCTCCTGCCCCCAATCCCTCCCAGCATCAGAGTCTTTCCTAATGAGTCAACTCTTCCCATGAGGGGCCAAAGTACTGGAGTTTCAGCTTTAGCATCATTCCTTCCAAAGAAATCCCAGGGTTGATCTCCTTCAGAATAGACTGGTTGGATCTCCTTGCAGTCCAAGGGACTCTCAAGAGTCTTCTCCAACACCACAGTTCAAAAGCATCAATTCTTCGGTGCTTAGCCTTCTTCACAGTCCAACTCTCACATCCGTACATGACCACAGGAGAAACCATAGCCTTGACTAGATGGACCTTAGTCGGCAAAGTAATGTCTCTGCTTTTGAATATACTATCTAGGTTGGTCATAACTTTTCTTCCAAGGAGTAAGCGTCTTTTAATTTCATGGCTGCAGTCACCATCTGCAGTGATTTTGGAGCCTCCCAAAATGAAGTCTGACATTGTTTCCACTGTTCCCCATCTATTTCCCATGAAGTGATAGGACTGGATGCCATGATCTCCATTTTCTGAATGTTGAGCTTTAAGCCAACTTTTTCACTCTCCACTTTCACTTTCATCAAGAGGNACTCTCCTCTTTCACTTTCATCAAGAGGCTTTTTAGTTGTTCTTCACTTTCTTCCATAAGGGTGGTGTCATCTGCATATCTGAGGTTATTGATATTTCTCGGGGCGATCTTGATTCCAGCTTGTGTTTCTTCCATTCCAGTGTTTCTCATGATGTACTCTGCATATAAGTTAAATAAGCAGGGTGACAATATACAGCCTTGACATACTTCTTTTCCTATTTGGAGCCAGTCTGTTGTTCCATGTCCGATTCTAACTGTTGCTTCCTGACCTGCATACAGATTTCTCAAGAGGCAGGCTAGGTGGTCTGGTATTCCCATCTCTTTCAGAATTTTCCACAGTTTATTGTGATCCACACAGTCAAAGGCTTTGGCATAGTCAATAAAGCAGAAATAGATGTTTTTCTGGAACTCTCTTGCTTTTTCCATGATCCAGCGGATGTTGGCAATTTGACCTCTGGCTCCTCTGCCTTTTCTAAAACCAGCTTGAACATCAGGGAGTTCACGGTTCACGTATTGCTGAAGCCTGGCTTGGAGAATTTTGAGCATTACTTTACTAGCATGTGAGATGAGTGCGATTGTGCGGTTGTTTGAGCATTCTTTGGCATTGCCTTTCTTTGGAATTGGAATGAAAACTGACCTTTTCCAGTCCTGTGGCCACCGCTGAGTTTTCCAAATTAGCTGGCATATTGAGTGCAGCACTTATTAGCTCCAATTTGTCAATTAATAAACCAAGGCTCAGGTTAGCTATTTTATTTAACCTTCTTAAGAGTATAGGGTTAGTAGTTCACAGACATGTTTATACCCTGCTCAGTGTCAAAGAAAAATTGTAGTAGACAAGGTTGAACATGCAAGGAGTCTACTGAAGCCTGGGGGAGAGATTGAATTCAACTCCTCTGAATCAAAAGGCTGGAGGAGTTTGATGTACTGAGTTGGGGAGCTTGGTCAGTGTGATTAGGTCATCATTTGCTAACTGTTCTGTATGAAAGTTAGGCTCCCTCCTGCCTGCAGAGATTGGAGATGTGGAAAATTTCACCTTTGATGATTACATTTCAAAGAGATGGCCCCCAAGTCCTTGAGAAAGACTTTTCTCTGTTGTAAAACTGCTGAGAGGCCAGGGAGAAGATTTACATCTCAAAGGGACAGAGAAAGAATTTATAATTGAAATTTTTCAAAAGTAAATGCTCTAAGAAAAGAGAGGTCAGGGGTCTACAGTTTTGAAGAAACCTGTCAGAAAGTCAAGCATGGGGGAGACTTTAAGGTCATCTTGGTCATCCAACTCTGGAGACCTGAGTCACAAAAAATTCTTTTTGTAACTCAAAAAGAATTAATCTGCGAGCACACTATTAGCTTCTTCCTAAATGTGAAAGATTTTTTTTTTCTGATTATTACATGCATTTTGGAATGTGTGAAATCTTAGAATCGAATGCAAATAATCATTGAGCACTCAGTCATTTCCCTGTATGGCCCTTTCAGACAGTATGAAAAAAGAGCTGAAATAAAATGTTTGGGATTTCAGGGGAAGAAAAATAACTTTTTCTAAAATTCTACTTTCTGTGACTGATAACACCTGTAATGGAAGACAGCTTAACACAATCAAAACACCTCTTGTCCACATGAGAGATACCTAGGAAAACTGAGTAAACCCACCCCTGCACCCCTAAATGCCCAAGTCACCATCTCAAATACTGTCTTCAGCTAGAGACAAAAGAAAGGGGTTGGTAGAAGGAAGGCTAATTCTGGGTAGTTATCTGGGAAAGTACAATAAGCTTATGTAGATTTAAGTCTGGTGCCTTCTCTACTGATCAAGTTTCTTGTGATTTGTAATCTTCCTTCTTGGTACAAATGGAGATTTCCCTTTTGAATATAAATTTCCCTTACAAAAGAATGAATTGTACTCTGTTTTCAGAACTCCTGCTGTGTCTGCTTTTTCTCCAAAATAATCAGCTCAAAATAATCCTTATGCTAAAAAGGCATATTTTGGGTAGCATATCCTGCTATTGTTCACAATTTAGGGTTTGGTTTTTTTTTTAGTTTTTTTTTTTTTTTTAGCAGATTCATTTGGGACAGTAAAACACTTTAGCACTTTATCATTCTATTATTTATTCCCTAGTTATATTCTTTAGAGGGTTTTTCGATTTCATTTTGCTTTTTATTCAACCCAGAGGTTAACCTATTTACAAAATGATCTTTCTTACCAATTCATAAACTCATAGAATTCTAAGCTATGACTATTAAACTTGCTAAGACTCCTGAGGTTTACTAGTATAATTTGTATTTTAGTCTCACCAAAAATACCTTTTGGCAAATTCTTCACTGTAGTCTCAAGAGAGCCTATTCTTTTTGTGATTCACATTCATTGTTATTCATTTGACACTTGTCAATGATTTTTATGAAATTTTGAGGCATATGGACATTACTTTGTTTAAAAAGAATAAATAGATGAGGGAGACTCAAAGGATTACAGTCTTTAGGTGGATTTGGTGTTAAGGGGTGTGTGCTGAGTCATTCAGTTTTGTCTGACTCTTTGCAGTCCCATGGTCTACAGTCCACCAGGCTCCTCTAGGGATTCTCCAGGCAAGAATACTGGAGTGGTTTGCCACTTCCTACTCCAGGGGATTTTCCTGACCCTGGAATTGAGCCTGCATATCTTCTGTCTCCTGCATTGCAGGCAAATTCTTTACCACTAACACCACCTGTGAAGTCCCCAGAACTTGGGAGAGGACTTAATGAAAAGGTTTCATTTAAGGGATGTAGTGCTAAGTCGCTTCAGTCATGTGTGACTCTCTGCGACCCTATGGACAGCAGCCCACCAGGCTCCTCTGTCCACAGGATTCTCTAGGCAAGGATACTGGAGTGGGTTGCCATTTCCTTCTCCATAAGGGATGTAGGGCTTTGGCTAAATGACTGGAACTCATACCAATAAGCACTAGAAAACAATATAGGATTTCAGCTCTGAGAAGAACAGTTTCAAATAGATTCTGTCTCTCTAAGGAAAGAGAAAGTAAGCATGTGAATTGATTCCAGTTACCTTGTTACTCAGTCCCCAGGTTTCCAGTAACATTCTCAGATATCTAGAATTTCTGACAGACAGTCAGGTTTTTGCGAGTACATGTCTGTGAGAATTAGTATACTCTCAGAAATCCAAAGTAGGATTACAGTTCCTGAGAGGTCATTGTCAAGATCAGGGAAGTACAAATAATCTTAAAACTGGAATCCAGGATAATGTTTTGGTCCATCAAAAAAAAAAAAAAAAAACCAAAACACCAACCCAGCACATTTGAAGATTTAATTGGCTTTGATAGGTGATTTATGAATCAGAAAGCATCCATCTAGAAAGAAGAAGGGAGCTCTGATGAGTGATAGAAAAAATGAAGGATTTTATAGAAAGGAGAGTGGATCCAGAAACTCATTAGCAAAGGAAAGAGAGGAATATTTTGATCCAGAAGCAAGGATCTTACCTTGCAGATTACTTCCTCTGATTAAAACACTGTGGCTTGATCACTTGCTTTCTAATAACCTGTTAGTCTAAAAGGGCATAAACATATTTTAAAGTTATTGTATCTTAGGGGTTTTGGTTATATATTTTGTTTTCAACTATTTTATTTTAGAGGGCTTCCCTGGTCCCTCGGTGGTAAAGAATCTTCTTGCCAATGTCGGAGACACGGGTTTTCTCCTTGGGTCAGAAAGATCCCTTGGAGAAGGAAATGGCAACCCACTCCAGTATTCTTGCCTGGAAAATCCGTTGGACAGAGAAGCCTGATGGGCTCCTGTCCATGGGGTTGAAAAAGAGTGACATGACTTAGCAACTAAAAACAACACCATTTTATTGAAGAATATTCTGAATTACTTTTTATGTATAATAAGTATATATCAAATTTGAACCCTGCAAATAATTTCAATTAAATTTTATAGTTTCCTTGTTGTTTAGTTGCTCAATTGTATTTGATTCTTTTGAAAGCCTATGAAATGTAGCCCTACATGCTTCTCTGTCCATGGAATTTCCCAGGCCAGAATACTGGAGTGGGTTGCCATTTCCTTAATTCAGTCATAAAGTCAAACTAATTAATGGTAGATAATATATGTTATAGATAATTTGCATTGTAAAGGAATCTCATCTCTTACATTATAGAAACCTATATATGTAGTCCAGTCTTACAGTTTATAAGACAACCTAATTGTGAACAAGTTGGGCCATTTTACTCAGGTGCTTTTAAGATTAACGCAGTCTTTACTGTGTTTTCCGTGCATTTGTAATTCTAAATGCAAGAATTACTTTTAGCAAGAATTTTTTATAAACTAACACATTCTGGTATTTCCAGGAAAGATTTGTTCTCCAGTTTGCTGCAAAACTTTTTACTCTCTCATATAAATGTTTTGTCTCTGTTCAGTCACCTATAAATATTTATTTACAAATATTAAGTTTCATGACTTCCTTTTTTGTCATCTTAATAATGTAATAGATAAATTAGCAAAGCATACTTAAAATTAAAAAAAAAGGTAGATCAGTTTCTAAGTGCTACAAATATATTTTCTTCAGTTCGGTTCAGTCGCTCAGTCGTGTCCAACTCTGCGACCCCATGAATCGCAGCACGCCAGGCCTTCCTGTCCATCACCAACTACCGGAGTTCACTCAGACTCACGTCCATTGAGTGGTGATGTCATCCAGCCATCTCATCCTCTGTCGTCCCCTTCTCCTCCTGCCCCCAGTCCCTCCCAGCATCAGAGTCTTTTCCAATGAGTCAACTCTTCCCATCAGGTGGGCAAAGTACTGGAGTTTCAGCTTTAGCATCATTCCTTCCAAAGAAATCCCAGGGCTGATCTCCTTCAGAATGGACTGGTTGGATCTCCTTGCAGTCCAAGGGACTCTCAAGAGTCTTCTCCAACACCACAGTTCAAAAGCATCAATTCTTCAGCGCTTAGCCTTCTTCACAGTCCAACTCTCATATCCATACATGACTACTGGAAAAAACCATAGCCTTGACTAGACAGACCTTATTCGGCAAAGTAATGTCTCTGCTTTTGAATATGATTTTATTATTGGAAAAGTCCTTTATATAACCTTTTTGAAGGATTTTTCTCTATACATAAAATTTAGGTTTCACAGTTTGTTTTGTTTTATTTCTTCCTCATTCTAAACTTTAGTTTGTTATTTCCTTGTCACCTGATTTCCACGATTTTGATGAAGAGCTTTGGTCTTGTAACTGTTTTTCTTTGGCTGCTTTCAAGGTAGTACCTGTATCTTTGGTTTTCAACAGTTTGACTGCAGTGTGCTGAGGTATGGTCATCATTTTGTTTACATAGTTTGGGATTTGCTGCATTCCTTAAATTCCTAACTTTGTATCTCATAAAATTGAGCCATTTCTGACCATTATTTCTTCAGATAATGTTCTGCTCTAGTTTTTCTTTTATTTCTTCCCTGGGAATCCAATTACATTACTTAAGATGTTTTCACATTTGTTCCCAAAGTCCCTGAACTCTGTTCCTTTCCCATTTCTTTTTTCTTTGTTTTTCAAATTGGATAAATTCTACTGATCTGTGCTCATGTTCCTTGACTCTTTCTCCTGTCACTTTCATCTATTTCATGATCCATCCAGTGAATATTTTTTCAGATATTTTAGTTTTCTAACTTTTTAAATATTTTCTATTACTCTACTGATTTTCTTTTCTCGTTATTAGAAGCATTATTTTCCTTCACCTAACTGATTACAGGAGCTGCTTTAATCTTTGTCTGATCGTTTTTACATTGATCATCTATATGCTAGTAGCTCTTGGGTATTGTTTGTTTCCCATGAAAATACATCACATTTTTCTGCCACTTCACATACTCAGCAATTTTGTATTATATTCTGTTTATCATGCTTTGTGGTGAAGGCTTAGATTCTCTTGTACTCCTCTAACAATATTGATATTCTTGTTCTAGCAAGAAGTTAATTTGATTCAACTCAAAAGGCAAACTCTATCACCCTTGCTGTTGGCAGTGATTCAAATCTTTGTTCAGATTGCCTTTATTCTGCCCCATGCATACACCATTCAGGTATCAGCCAACGTGTAAATTTATAAACACAATTTTCAGTTTCTTTTCTCTGTCTCTTATGGGATTTCCCAGTCAGCCAGAGCAATGTTTAACCAAATACCTTGGCACACTATGAACTGGTCAAGTGGATTCATGAAATTAACTACCACATCATTTTCGGCTCATTGTTACCTTTTGGAAGGCATGCATTGCTCACCTAAAGAATTCTGGTTTTCTATTCATTAACTTTCATGCAACTTAGTTACAAACCATTGATAACAGTTTATTCTTTCTGCACAGATAGTCCCTCAAGTCTACTTGTATTTTTAATCTTCTGTTTCCCTAATAGTAATGTCAAAAAACTTGCTGTGATGATGAAAATCCTCTGTATTCTATATCTCCACTATTCTAATATAGATTGAATTTGCTGTATGTTGCTTTGAAATCTTGACATGTAGCTAGTGTGATAAAGGAATTTAATTACAAATTTTAATTAATTTTACTAAATTTTAAGTTTAAAGAGCCACATGTGGCTAGTGGCTATTACACAGACAGTGCTACCCTGATGATGTGCATGTCCTCTTTGAAAACAATATATATTCAAGTCTTCTGTCCTTTTTTTATTCAGCTTGCTTGGTTTTTGATGTTGGATTGTATGGACTATTTATAGGTTTTGGATATCCACCTTCCTGGTCATATAATTTGCAAATACTTTCTCCAGTTCCGTAGTTTATCTTTTCATTTTGCCAGTGGTTTCCTTTGCTGTGCAAAAGCTTTTAAGTTTAGGTCCCATTTGTTTATTTTTATTTCATTCACTTTAGGAAATGGATCTGAAACAATTACTACATTTTATTGTCACAGAATGCTCTGCTTATGGTTTCGTTTAGGAGTGTTATGGTTGCTGGTCTTCCATTTAGGTCTTAATCCATTTTGAGATTATTTTTGTGTTTAGTGGTAGAGAATGTTCCAATTTCATTCTTTTAAATGTAACTATCCAGTTTTCACAGCACCACTTATTGAAGAGACTGTCCTTTTATCCTTTGTATATATTTTTCCCCTTTAATGTCTATTAATTGACCATATGTATGTGAGTTTATTTCTTAGATCTCTGTTCTGTTCCATTGATCTATGAGACTGTTTTGGGGCCAGTACTGTACTGGTTTGATTACTCTAGTTTGTAGTATAATCTGAAGACAGTGTGATTCCTCCAGTTTTGTTTTTCTTTTTCAAGATAGTCTTGAATATTTGGGGTCATTTGTGTTCATGCAAATTTTAAAGTTATTTATTCTAGCTTTGTTAAAAATTCCATTGGTATTTTGATACAGGTTGCACTGAATCTATAGATTGCCTTGGAGATTACAGTCATTTTAATAATATTAATTCTTCCAATCTGAGAACACAATATATCTTTTTATCTGTGTGATCTACACTTTCTTTCATCAACATCACGTAGTTTTCAGAGCACAAGTCATTTACCTCCTTAGGGAAGTTTATTCCTAGATATTTTATTCCTTTTGATGTGATGATAAATGAGATTATTTCCTTAATTTGTCTTTCTAATATTTTGTTATTAGTGTATAGAAAAACAACAGATTTCTGTATATTAATTTTGTATCCTGAAACATTATTAGGTTCATTGATGAGCTAGAGTCATTTTCTGGTGGCGTCTTTAGGATTTTCTATGTAGAGTATCAGGTTATTTGCAAACAGTAAGTTTTGCCACTTTATTTCCAATTTGGTTTCTTTTATTTTGTTTTTTTTATCTTATTTCTTTGGCTAGAGAGTATGCAGATAGCCAACAGCAGCATGAAAAGATATTCAATAACACTGAGCATCAGGGAAATGCAAATCAAAATCACAATGAGATATCCCCCACACCTGTCAGAATGGCTATTATCAAAAAGAATATAAATAATAATTGTTGGTGAGGATGTGAAAAAAAGTGGAATCCTTGTACATTGTTGGTGAGAATGTAAATTGTTTCAGCCACTGTCAAAAACAGTATACAAGTTTCTCAAAAAACTAAAAATAGAACTACTATATGACCTAGAAATTCCACTCCTGAGTATATATCTGAAAGAAACAAAAACACTAATTGAAGATTATACATGCATCCCATTGTTCAGAGGAGCATTATTTATAATTACTGGGATATAGAACACCCAAATGAAAAGATAAAGATAAAGATAAAGAAGATATAGTATACACACACACACACACACACACACACAATGAAAATTTGTCATAAAAAGAATGAAAATTTACCTTTTACAACAATAAATGGACTTGGAGGGTATTGTACTCAGTAAATAAGTCAACCAAAATACTTTATGATATCATTATATATGGAATCTAAATAATACAACAAGCTAGTGAATATAACAAAAAAAGAGAATAATATTTATTGAGACTAAGTTAGGGTTACCAGTAGGGAAAAGCAGTGAAGGAGGGGCAATATCAGGGTAGGTTTAAGAGGTACAAGCTATTAGGTTTAAAATAAGCTACAAGGATATATATACAACACAGGCAATATAGTCAATGTCTCGTAATAACTATAGATGAGATACAAACCTTTGAAAATTGTGACTCACTATATTTTACACTTGTAACTTATATAATGTTGCATAACAACTATACTTCAGTAAAAAAGTAAACAAATAGAATGTATCTAACATTAGTGAATTTTTTTAATAGAGTCATCCCTTTGTACCTGAGAGTTCTGCATCCTTGGATTCAACTAAGTTTGGATCAAAATATTTGAAAAAGAAATTCCAGAAATTTTCAAAAAGCAAAACTTGAATTTACTGGCTGGCAGTAATTAACGTTGTATTTACATTGTACTAAATATTATAAGTAATTAGAGATGATTCAAATTATTTGGGAGGTGATGCATAGGTTATATGCAAATTGTTGTTGTTCAATGACTAACTTGTGTCTGACTCTGCAACCCCATGAAGTGCAGCATGTCAGGCTTCCCTGTCCTTCACTGTCTCCCAGAGTGTTCTCAAACTCATGTCCATTGAGTTAGTGATGCTGTCTAACCAACTCATCCTCAGCTGCCCTCTTCTCCTGCCTTCAATATTCCCAGCGGGTCTTTTGTGATGAGTCAGCTCTTTGCATCAGGCAGCCAAAGTATTGGCGCTTCAGCATTAGTCCTTCCAACGAGTATCCAAGGTCGATTTCCCTTAGGAAATACTGTACCGTTTTATATGAAGAACTTGATGCATAGGGAGTCCTGGAAACCAAAGGACAGTTGTAATTTGCTTTGATTTATTCAATTAAATCAAGCTGATTTATTCAGTTAAATCAGTTATGGGGTGATACTATATGTAAGATTTCATGGTAAACATGATATTCACTTCCTTGCTCAATCTTAGCATTTCTTTAAAAAAAAACCAAACTTTTCTGTTACTTTTTTAATATCTGAAAGTTATTGATTTCTTCCAATACACACAAAGTCAAAATTCTTTTATCTTTACTGCCATATAAAAAGTAAACTAATGTGTTCTCACAAATGGTCTCTGCAGTCATTGCCCTTTTACAATCTATGTTAAAATTATGATACGTCCAACTTTTTCCCATGGAAACTGTTATCACAAACTAAATTTTGCCATATTTCTGAAGGTTCTACCCTTAATTATTTTCTGGAAAAATTATTTTTATGCTTGTCAAAGGCTTTCCTCTTAATCTCTGCTAATTTCTAAGTGTTGACAATTAGTACTAATTGA